>DF244288.1:0-28668 GCA_000507305.1 Breviolum minutum Mf 1.05b.01 | reverse complement strand
ACAACCACAACCACAACCACAACCACAACCACAACCACAACCACAACCACAACCACAACCACAACCACAACCACAACCACAACCACAACCACAACACAACCACAACCACAACAACCACAACAAAGGACCTCCAAGCCAACATCTGCAATGCATTACGCCCTCTCCCCCAACCCCCCTCCAGCTTTTTTCTACCGTAGCCCCCAGCACGCACCAGCACTACTACAGTAGCCCCCAGCACGCACCACCACCACCACCAGCAGCAACACCACCACCAAAACCACCAGCTGCAACAACGCCGCCACGAACAACAACTACAACAACAGCACCCTCAAGTTCAACGTTGTGCCTCTCCCCAGGGAGGATGTCAAAACAGAGTGGAGGGGATGTCAAAAAAGAGTGGGGGGATGTCAAAAAAGAGTGGGGGGATGTCAAAAAAGGTGGGGGGATGTCAAAAAAAAGCGGGGGATGTCAAAAAAAAGCGGGGGGAGGTCAAAAAAAAGCACCCCCCTATAACATGACGAATGCACCAATTGACGGAACTGGCTAACTGCCGAACCAGCTAAGTGACTAACGGACCAACTGGCTAACTGTCCAACTGATTCCACGGCTCAATGATTAATTCACTAATTGAATAGCTGACCAACGATCTGATAATTTTGATTACCTGACTTACTGACAAACTCACTAGCTGACTCATTGACTACCTGACTCAAAATGACTCACACTGATGAAGTGATGGACTGATTCATCGTTTCATTGACCTCAACTTCCAAGACGAACTCGCCACAGCGGCGTGCGCTGTTTTGAACTCCAAACTTACAAAAGCGGTCTGGGCATGTCGGTTGTCTTAACATTTTGGCTTGGAAATGTGCTTCGCGCCACAGTGGCCTGTTTTCTTTTCGAACTTCTAACTTCCTAAAGTGGTTAAAGTGGTCTGAGCATGTGGGTGTTTTAACATTTTGACTTGGAAATGTGCATCGTGCCACAGCGGCACCCACCGCAAGCCTTCTTTTGGACCATCCTGGCACACAAATCGTTGAGAAACGAAAAAACGCACAGCTCATCGCAACTTTCCTAGCATTTCGCGCGCTTGTTTCTTCTTTCTTCTGACTCCAGCTTCTCTCTTCTACCCTCCTCTCTTCTCTTCTCTTCTCGTCTCTTCTCTTGTCTTCTCTTCTCTTCTCTTNTCTCTCTCTCTCTCTCTCTCTCTCTCTCTCTCTCTCTCTCTCTCTCTTCTCTTCTCTTCTCTTGTCTTCTCTGCTCTTCTCTTCTCTGCTCTTCTCTTCTCTTCTCTTCTCCTCTTATCTCTGCCTCTTATTACCTTCTGCTTTTCATCTGTCCATATTCTCGGAAGGTTGACTGTTAAACTTCTTCATTGAATTGTAAAGTGCACAGTGAGGTGAACTCATCATCATGACTCAGAGCTTGGCCAATTTTGATCAGCATCTGTCTGATTGAAGGGGTCTGCTAGCCCCCTAAATGTCATTCTGGCATAGCAACTTGTTTGAGATGATGAGATCAAGTCACGTATCCACATGCACCTCTAATGACGTCATTTTCACGAAACACATTTTGCTCACAATGTAATTTCTTCATTTTGTTGGTACTTTTGAGTCAGCCATTTGTTTTCTCTCAAAAATCTCACCGATCTATACCTCACCGATCTGGAAGTTGACTTAAAGCTAGTGAATCATGCGAAGCAGCAACTGCAAACAGAGTATGTGAATATGCTTTTTACAGTTGACTTGACACTAGGCTCAATACAGTCATGTGATGATGGCATTTCACAGTGGCATTGACATTGTGCAGATAAATGTCCTGCAAGGCCTCTGCATTGGAGGTAATTCGCCAAGCCTGGTTAGTGCGAAATGGAGTAAAAGAAAAACTGGAAAGGCGAAGTCAGAAGATGTTCCAGGCTCTGTGCATTGGTTCGGCCGTTTACCAGCATATTCACATACTTTGTTTGCAGATGCTCCTTTGATGAAAGGTGCTCACAGAATCACAACAAGAAGGAGAAAGGTTCGCGCCAGACGAGTTTCGTACAACAAAGCCTCGAATCGAGGACTGGAAGTTTAGGCAACGCCAGGAATAATTTCAGTCTTGAACACATGGTGGCAAGGCATATATCGAAGTCTTTCCGGGCCTTCGTGCAAAGGTTTCAAATGTTTACAAAAATGATGACATATAACGGCGCTTCCCTCGACCCGAGCACAAGAGATCAGTGGTATTTGAATTTCACCATGTTTTCCTGGATTGATTTGTCTTCTATCAGGACTTGGCCGCGATCGTCAAGCGGTACTTCATCCACCCAGACCATCCTTGGCTGACATTTATGCAATCGTGGGGATGTGCTTTTGAGGCAAGAGGAGAGCAATTCGATTGTTGGGTCATGAGTCATGAGGTGAGAGGTACGGCAGTAAGGATCGACGCATTGCCATTCGCTGGTGACAAGGCGATTCAGGAAGGCAACCAGATGTGATGGTCAGATGCGCGCTTTGGGGATGCCATTATTACAACTAAGCCCAGCAAGTTTTCTTGGAAAACGTCCTTCTTTCAAGTGGGTCACGCCCACTTGGCCCACTTGACCCACTTCGCCCAAGTTGGCCCACTTGACCCACTTGGCCCACTTGACCCACGCCAAGTGGGTCAATTGGGCCAATTCTCAAAAACAGAGATCTAGTAGTCTAGTAATAGAAATAAAGCTTAAGGCCGCTCTTTGAATCAGAATACGCACTTGAGGGAAAAGAGGCCAAGTGGGTCAAGTGGGTCAAGTGGGCGAACTGGGCCAAGTGGGTCAAGTGGGTCAAGTGCAAGTGGGTCAAGCGTGACCCACTTGAGAGGAGCGGCTCTTCTTTTCCATCACGCTCACTTTTTCAAGGCCGTTTTTTTTGAACAAGTTTAATAAATATGCAATATTTTTTTCAAAAAAGAAGAGCTTGGTTAAAAAATAAAAGTTTTTTAAAAAAAGAAGCGTGAATAAAAAAGAAGTTGTTGATTAAAAAAAGAGTTTCTTAACATGAAAACCGTCGTTAAAAAAGAAGAGTTTCTTTCAGAAAAAATACACGATTCAAAAAACGAAGAGTTTCTTTCCAAAGAATTGATTAAAAAAGAAGATCTTGATTAAACAGGAAGAGCTTCTTAACATGAAAACCGTTTTGTAAAAAAGAAGAGTTTCTTTCAAAAAAGAGTGGTTAAAAAAGAAGAGTTTCTTTCAAAAATGCGACGCGTGATTTAAAAAGAAGAGTTTTTTTTCAGAAAAAGAAACGTGATTCAAATCTTGATTAAAAAAAAGAGTTTCTTAACATGAAAATCGTGATAAAAAAAAGAAGCGTGATTAAAAACAAGACGAGGTTCTTTCAAAAAAGAAGCGTGATTAAAAAAGAACGGCTTCTTAAACGAAAAATCGCGACGAAAAAGAGAAGCGTGGCATATAAATGAAAAGTCGTGATTAAACAAGACGAGTTTCTTGAAAGAAACACCTTTTTTTAAGAAGAGTTTCTTTCAAAAAAGAAGCGTGATTAAAACAGAAGATCTTGTTAAACAAAAAGAGTTTTCTTTCAAAAAATGACGCGATTTTCAATGATCAAAAAGAAGAGTTGCAAATTAAAAAACGTGGCTTTACGAAAGAGGCGTAATTCAAAACAAGACTCCTCACATGAACAAAGTAGCACATTGAGTTAATAAACGGTGTTTTGACCTTCGTCGGGGGATTCATCGTAAGATCTGGCCTGCGAGAATGAACGAAACGGGTTCCATCACAGAATGAACCAAAGGTTTCGTTCATTTTACGTTTTTGCGTTTTTTCCTTTTTAAAAAAAAATCTTCAATCTCATCAGAAGATCCAGCCAACCCATTGCCCACATAGCCCACTTGAGCCTACACCCATTGGACATATTGGCCCCGAACCGCCGCACATTGCGATGGACTGGGCCCCACTCGCCCGCTTCACCCACCTGAACCGCCCATTTGACCCACTTATTGGCTGCCTCAACCTTTGAACCGCCCACTTGACCCCAACGCCCCATTCGATGCCCACTTGAACCGTTGCGGGCCCAATGTTGAGCAACTTGAGCCAACCGCCCACTTGGCCCACTTGGCCCACTTCAACCACTTGACTCTCAACCCGCTGCATTTGACGCCCACTTGAACCGCCCGCTGAGCAACTTGAGCAGTGCATTCGGGCGCGCTCACCCACTTGACTCATTTGGGGCAACAGGTCAAGCGGGCCAAACGGATCAAACAGGTCAAACGGGCACAGCCCACTTGCCACAAGAGAGCGGGTCAAACGGCAAGTGGGCACCGCCCACTTGAAAAAATTACCGGGCCACATTTCGCACCACACTCTGACAATAGCCAAATCATTAGGAACTAGGTTCCACAGTGTTGGGCAGTTTTGCAATAATTTACTAGGCGCAAAGCTAAGGGCGCATCAAATTTCTTTGCCTTTCGCCTTTCAGCCAGTGACCATTGAAGAGAACAAATTCTGCGGTGCTGTGGTCCATTGGTTTATTTGATTGTGACTGAACGCGTGTTTCTTGCAAAGACTTGCGAGAGGGGACTGGAGGAGCCTTTGGACAGCCAAGCAGTAAAAACCGTGTCTACGTGATAAGCTCACTGATACTTCTTCTTGACATTGGGATCTTTGCAGTCATGTCAAAATGTCATTCCACAGTGACATTGACATTTTGCTGTGCAAAGGCGGAGGGAGATCGTTTGCACGAAGCGCTATCAGAATTAGAAGAAAAGATGGGGCGAGATCGGAAGATGATCCAGGCTCTCTGAATTCGTTCGGCAGTTCACCAGCATATTCACATACTCCGTTTGCAGCTACTGCTTTGATGAAAGGTGTTCACAGAATCACAACAAGAAGGAGAAAGGTTCGTGCCAGACGAGTTTCATTTAGCCAAGCCTCGAATCGAGGACTGGAAGTTTAGGCAGCGCCAGGAACTTCAGCCCTGAACACATGGTGACAAGGCATGTATCGAAGTCTTTCATGGCCGCGCAAAGGTTTCAAATGGTTACAAAATGATGATAGATGATGACATATAACGGCTCTTCCCTGGACCCAAGCTCAGGAGATTAGTGGTACGTGAATTTCACCATGTTTTCCTGGATTGATTTGTTTTCAATCAGGACTTGGCCGCAGTCCTCAAGAGGAACTCAATCCCCACAAGCCTTTGCTTGCTGAGTGGGCCTGAAGGGGTTGAGGCTTGTGTTGGTGAGGATGGTTCATCAGGGGAGAGTACCGCAGTAAGGATCGAGATAGCAGCTAGAAGGTGTGCCAGGCCAGTCTGGGCTGCACGAAGCCTGTTGTGGCCAGCCACCAAAACACCACCGCCACCACCACCACCACCATCACCACCAGCAGCAACAAGAACAACAACGACAACGACAACGACAACAACAACAACAGCAGCAGCAGCAACAACAACAACAACATCAACAACAACAACAACAACAACAACAACAACAACAACAACAACAACAACAACAACCACAACCACAACCACCCACACAACCCACAAACCACAAAGTAAACACCACCGACACGCAGCCACGCACCACCATCACCACCACCAGCGCCAAATCACCGCCGCAAACGCCCAGACACCAAGACACAAAAAGACTGCGCAGACGAGCGCGGCCCTGGATATTGCAAAACGTAAGACTAGGCAGACCATCGAGCCTGGATTGCCAAAACCACGCAGAGTAGCGTCGACCCTGGACTGCAAAGCGCAATAGGACTACGCAGACCAGCGCGATCCTGGATTTCCAATCGCAGACTATACGCAGACCAGCGCGAGCCTGGAAAATGTCCTAAGTGCCGTTCTCCGATGCAAAGCACAAGAGACACAATTACGTTGCGAAAGTATTGCCCCTGCCACGCAAATCGCAGAACACGAACTACTACTACCTACTACTACTCCTCCTCCTACTACTACTACTGCTACTACTACTACTACTACTACTACTACTACTGGACTGTCATGATGCAAGAACATTCGTACATCGCAAGTTTTCCACAACGAAATTTCGTTTGGTGAGAAGAATGCAGTGGAAGGTGGTGAGGTTTCTGGTAAGTGAATTTCACCATGCTTCTCTTGACTGATTTGACTTCTGTCAGGCTTTGGGGGAGGCTTTGAAGCAGAACTTGACCCTAACGAACCTGAGTTGGAATTCCAACCACATTGGCGATTCAGAGGCTCAGGCTTGGTCTTCCTGCATTTTGATGCCCCAGTTCCATTTGGGTGTCATGGACCGAAGCACCCTGGTGGAGCACAAGGTAAAAGAGCAGAGTGGAATTGATGCACGATGAACCCATGTTTTTTTTTGTTATGTTTCGTTGATGCCTGTAGCCTGCAACCTCACTTTGAGTACCAGAAGAATGCAGTCGAAGGTGGTCAGGTTTCCGGAATTTCACCATGTTTTTCTTGACAAATTTGTCTTCTGCCAGGCTTTGGCGGAGGGCCTGAAGGAGAACTCAACCCTGATGAACCTGTATTTGTGGGACAACCACATTGGCCCTATAGGGGCTGAGGCTTGGTGTTCGGTGAGGATGGTGAGGATGGTGAGGATGAGGAGGAGGTGTGGATCAGGTCATGAGGGGAGAAGTAGCTTAGTAAGGATCGAGAAACAGTCATTCGAAAGTGAACAGTGAAAAGAAGGCTATACAGAATTGATGCTAAGATGGACCAAGCTTCTCATTTAATTTGCAGTGAATTGCTGCGTTTTTATGTCCCAGTTCCATTTGAGTGTCATGGACCGAAGCACCCTGATGAAGCACAAAGTATAACAGCAGCGTGGAATTGATGCACGATGAACCCATGTTTTTTTTGTTATGTTTCGTTGATGCCTGTAGCCTGCAACTTCACTTTGAGTATTAGAAGAACGCAGTGGAAGGTTGACAGATCCGTTTTCTGTCAGGCTTTGGCGGAGGGTCTGAAGGAGAACTCGGCCCTGATGAATCTGGATTTGTGGGATAACCACATTGGCGATGATGGGTCTCAGGCATTGGTGTTCGGTGAGGATGGTGAGGATGGACGAGCGCTCGCTTGTACATGCGCAAAAGACAGCGGTTGTACATGTGTATGATCATTTTGTGCTTTCCAATACCTTGTATGTACCAGGTTGTGCTTCTAGAAACCCAAAGTTGCAGGAAGGATCATCATCATCATCATCATCATCATCATCATCATCTTCATCATCTTCTTCTTCTCCTTGTTTTTATTTTGCTTCTTTTTCTTCTTCTTCATCATCATCATCTGAGTCATCTTCATCATATTCATGACCATCAGCTTCAATTTCAGTGGCATCATAGTAATCGCTGTCAGCACCATCATAAGGATCATCGCCGTCTTCATCATCGCCATCAGAAAGGTGAACACCTGACAGCCGTTGCGGCTGATCAGTTTAATGAAGCGCCCCGCTGCGGAACCCTGAAGATGAAACCCTGATGTGCCCAGCCCAGTCTCCAAGCCTAATGTCCCCAGGTTCCTGTCCCTTGTCACCCGCAAACTGCATGTAACACGTACAAGTGAGGAATGAATGGCCAAGTGAGGAAATCCCTGCACGTGTAAGTAAGAGCTTGGCCGGGAGGATCAGGTCATGAGGGGAGAGGTAGCTTAGTAAGGATCGAGAAACAGTCAATCGAAAGTGAACAGTGAAAAGAAGGCTATACAGAATTGATGCTAAGATGGACCAAGCTTCTCATTTAATTTGCAGTGAATTACTGCGTTTTTATGTCCCAGTTCCATTTGAGTGTCATGGACCGAAGCACCCTGATGAAGCACAAAGTATAAGAGCAGAGTGGAATTGATTCACGATGAACCCATGTTTTTTTTGTTATGTTTCGTTGATGCCTGTAGCCTGCAACCTCACTTTGAGTACCAGAAGAATGCAGTGGAAGGTGGTCAGGTTTCCGGAATTTCACCATGTTTTTCTTGACAAATTTGTCTTCTGTCAGGCTTTGGCGGAGGGCCTGAAGGAGAACTCGACCCTAACACACCTTGTTTTGAGAGGAAACACCATTGGCCCGAGAGGGGCTGAGGCTTGGTGTGTGGTGATGGTGGGGACGGTTGGGATGGGTGAGGGGAGATACCGCAGTGAGGATCGAGACACAGCCATTGGAAAGTGAATCAGTGAAAGGAAGGCCATGATGAATTGATATATGAGTTGATGCTGAGATGTGACAACTGGATCGTTCGGCTCTGATTGAGAGCGCAGTGCGATGAGTGATGCAGTGCAAAGGGAAACAAACACTGTGGCATTGAGTGAGTTTGAGAAGAAGTATGAGAAGACTGCAGTAGGAGGTGGTGAGATTTTTGGTGCCAATTTTATCATTTTTTTCTTGACTGATTTGTCTTCTGTCAGGCCTTGGCGGAGGGTCTGAAGCAGAACTCGACGCTGATGGACCTGAATTTGAAGTCCAACAACATTGGCCCTAGAGGGGTTGAGGCTTGGTGTGTGCCAGAGCCAATCGAAGGTGGAACGGGGTAATTCGTGAAAGGAAGGCCATACAGAATTGATGCTCAAATGCCCTTTTTTCCAACCTCATCATTTCGATCTCAGTGAATTCGAGTTTCTTCTTTCAATTTGAGTTGAGACCACATGTTGGGGACAGAAACATTGTGGTGTCCTTTGCAATTCTCAACCATCAGACCCCAGGCCCTCCTCTCAATGTTCCAGCAGAATACGACCTTGCTTTATCTCGAGTTTGATTGCGATGTCAGCGCAGCTGGGCTCAATGAATAGTCAGAGAGATTTTTGCAATTCTGTTGGGCCCGTTTCTATCATGTTCCTGAATGTTCTATGTCTCCTTTGTGCGGATGGAAGATCTGAGGCAGACCTTGGAGAGGCCATTGAAGAGGCTTTGGAAAGGAACAGGTCGAGGCCTGGAACCAGCTTGGAATTGGCAGCATCCTAACTTATTGTTTCTTTCGGTCTTTCAAAGCTTGGATCTGAAAGGGCACCCATTCAATAGCTGTGCGGCTGATGCACGTGTAGGCGTTGAACATTCAGATTCATACTCACAGAAAGTTTCAATGAACATGTCACGGCCTCAGCGTTGAAAGGATGTTGCCGGCCTCTGAAAATCCTCGACATAGCTGCGCTATTTTTCCAGCATTGCAACTATTGAACTTTTTATTCTACCTATCATTCATGTCTTTCCATGTCCTTTTGAGATCTTTTGAGGCATTTTGACCAATCGATCAATTTTGATGCATTTTTTGAGCAAGGTTGTTGTGCACAATGCTGCAGGTTGTCCTTGGCTTGCGAGTTCAGCATTGGCTGAAGCTTTGGACAGGGTCCCAAAAAACATGCTGCGAGCAAGTTTGTTCACAGGTACATAAGGACATGTATATATGATATATGTCAATGTTTGTCCTCAAAGAGGTTCTCGGCAAAGCAAAAAACAGTCTGTGAGTGTTAGGCAATGAGCGCAAGCTTGGTAGCTCACAACCAGTCTTCTAGTGATAAAAATTCAGAGAATCTGAAGCACACTGCAGCGACTTTGCACCTTGGACTGTTAGAGTGACAGGACAAAATTTCCGTCACCCTCTTTCCTACTACTTCCTCTTGGCTACAGGCCGGACAAAAAACGGAGAAAACACATCACCTGAGCCGTTTCGAGCTTCAACTCGAAATGGGACCTGGTTGTCACGACTGTCACGACCTTTGGTGCTGGACGATCAGGTTTGGCGTTTTGAACTCGGGTGATGCCCAGGGCTTTCCTGCTATTTGTCATGGCACAGGAGTTTAAACAGAGCTCGACGAGGATTGATTTGGTGCTGTAGCAGAAGATGCGTGGAAAGATGTGGAAAAGCAGTGAATGGAAATATGGAGGATCATGATCAGATAGTTATATAGACTTCACACAAATACAAGACCTTTGTCTTTCATGAGCATGTGATTTGTGTGACCCATCTTTGTTCAATTTGTTCCAAAACGTTGGACAGCATCGAACTGCATCAATCCGAGCAATTATTTTCCTCCGAAATCAGCTCCCCAGAGCTCCACCACATACAGCTACACTTTACGCCTCCAGGTTGGCAAAATGAAGAAATTTAGCAATTTGGCATAATTGCTTTCCGAAACGGATGTGATTTCCAAGTGACATCACAACACGAAAAGTCGCATAGATGATCAAGAAATGAAAAGGGATTCACCCGTGACATCCCGTGACACTGCGCTGAGAGGGCACTGAGAGGAATCACAGAAATGGGACTCCTTTCTATTTTAGTCCTGAAATCATCAAAGACAAGAGTTTTTGTCGATCTCAGCCCCCCTGCAAGAATGATAGACTTGGCAGCCGTGGATGCTGTAGATGCTGCCTCATCACTGGAGAGGGATGTTGTGAGATGCGGTGAATGTGGCTGTTGTGCGAGAAAGCAGGGTAAGACTAGTCGAGTTCGAAGAACTCTGGCGCCCTTGCAAAGGCGTAGTATATGGCATGAATGGACATAGGAAGGGCCGCCTTGGAATATCCAAAGTGTAGGGAAGCCGTGCTGTACGACCTTTATATTTATCATATTTCAAATGCATGATGCAGCACCTGGCATTTTTTCAAAACATTTAAGAGCAAATTGTAAATGTCAGTTGGCCCGGCGTTAGATAGCCGTTCAAAATGCCATGTTTTTCCCCGTTTTTTTTCCGGCCTCGCGATCAATATCAAAAAATGGACACTGCCCAGTGATTTCCAGCTGTTTCGCATCTGCCAAGACTGGAATTGGAGTGGACCGAACTCCTACGTTGCTTCGCCGCTTCCAAGTTCCATCTTGGATTGGCCTGAGCAACATCACAATAGTTTTCGTTGTAGACGTTGGTGCAGTTTGTTCTTTTATTCTACACAAGTCTCAATGATGAGACGATTGCTAGATGTATATACATACATCAACATATATGTATACATTCCCTATGATTCTATGATTATAGATTTATATATGTTGATCACATTCCACTGTACACTTCATGGTACTAGATTGATACACCTATGGCCCATGCTGCACAGTAGATGTATGTTTATCATGAATTTTTTGGGTTTGGATCAGCTCAGCACATTTTTTTTATCCTTCACAGGTCGATCGTTGCCCCGGGTCAGCAGCGATACCGTCGTCACAATTCACTCGGTCTCAAAGAGACCGGTGCAGTGATGTTTTGAAACGACAAGTTGAAAAGACTGTTCAGTGTGCTGCGACAACATTCCCGTGGATGATGTCAACATTTGGGCATTTCCACTTGTGCCGATGTTGAGATGTATACTGTAATTACTACTTTATAATTACGGCTCCAAATGATTGTTGGGAAGCCTTTGGTAATCCCTATGGACCTTAGCACTTCTTGAATTGATCATATGGACTTTCCATATACGATCCCCTAAAAAAATCACCTGGGGACCTAAGGTTTACCAAGTATTATACGATAACCTCACATTTGGATGAGAATGAAGGGAGAGCTCCAGACTATCGGGCTCAAAAGGTGTTGAGAGGAAAGAGTAACCATCAGAACCCTTGGTCTCTTTTTCTACTAAATTTAGCAACCACAAATTTTACGCAAATTTCTTATTTAGTAAGGCACGGGAATACTAAAGTAAATTGAATGTAGATATATTTATCAGCCTCTGGCTAATGCCGCCGGCTTTTCCTGGGCTTGAGATGTGCGGCTCTACCGCCACCTGCACCACATCAGTCCCAACACCAGCAGGCAGATACGCACTGACAGCCGTACCATTTTATAGCCCCAGCGCCAGAAGCAGAACCTTTCCAGAAGCACCACCAAAAGCAGCAGCAACAGCAGCAACAACAGCAACCACCGGAACAACAGCAACCACAGCAACGGCAGCAACAACAGCAACAACAGCAACCACAGCAACAGCAGCAACAACAGCAACAACAGCAAGAACAGCAACAACAGCAACCACAGCAACTGCAGCAACAACAGCGACAGTAGCAACAACATCAACAGCAGCAGCCACAGCAACAACAGCAACCACCACAACAACAACAACAACAACAACAACAACAACAACAACAACAGCAACCACAGCAACCACAGCAACAGCAGCAACAAGAGCAACCACAGCAACAACAGCAACAACAGTAACCGCAGCAACAGCAGCAACAACAGCAAGCCAACAGCCAACAGCCCGCGGCCAACAGCAACAAGCACAGCAGCGCCAGAGGGGACCCAGGGAGAATTGAGCCCGGGACCTTTCGGATATTGGGGTGCTTGCCCTTTATAAATACAAGTTCCCTTCATAAATGCAAGTTGGTGGGTGGGTGGGTGGTGGTTTTTAGGCGAAGTAAAAGCGCGCCCCATAGACATTATCAGCTTCAGCTTGGGCCATATATAAGCAGAAGCAAAGTACAGACAAGCAATCCATCATCAAGCCCCCCTCCACTAGACACGCCGGCGAAGCCGGCCGATTCTTAAATCAATTTAGGCATATTCCTGAATTTTCGGGGTTGTATTTCTAGCAAGATGACTTTTTGACTGTGTTTATTCATTTGAATTGTCATGACATGCCTACGCTTTTTATCTGAAAGGGACCTTGCGCCCCCGTGTAATTTCCATATTGCATTGATTTGGGGTTTGTCACTCGCAAAGGTGCCTTTCAGTTCTGAATTTGGGACTGCCAATTGTGCAAGCTCAGTCTCGCACCGTAGTCCTTCAAAACTAATCCGAAAAAAAAACCAAAAAAACTCGAGGAGAACCAAGAAAAACTAAAAAACAAACCGCTAGAGGAAATCTTGGGGTACAACATTTCTCCTGAGGCTTTGTTTTTTGGTTTTATATGGTTTTATGATGTTTTATGTTCTTTTCTTTTTCCCTTTTTGGCACTCCAGCACCAACCTTTTACTGAAGTAAGGAGCTCTATATTTAGTAACTTGCTTTTTTGTGTCATATTTGTGCCAAACAGGTGTGAAGAAAGCCTTTTCAAAAAGCACGTCTCTTTTCCACAATTGGCTGTATCCTAACTAAATAGAATATAGATATATACAGTACTATAATGTTTGATTTTTTTAATTAAAGGACAGTTTTGCGTTTGTAGTTTCCATTTGAAAAGGTATCCAGTCTGAATTTCCCACAGCTGTTTGCATCTTAAAAATCTCACAAAAGGACACATTTGTGTTGGGTATTTGTTTCCAGTTGAAGGGCATCCAGTTTGAAAGCAAAACAGTCAATATTCAGAAGCAATATGATTCTAAAACACGACTTTGTTCTGTGAAGTTTGCAGTCTTCAGGAATTACGTTGCCTTCTCTGATAAATGAAGTAAGGATTGTTCTAAAGTAGTTTTGCTCTATAAGCTCGTTCTTGGAATACAATGATAAAACGGTTGTCAAGTTGTCCTTTAACAATATTCTTTTTTACGTTTAATTTAGCGTTCTCCGAACAGAAAGCAGCAATCTTCTTTCTTTCTAAAAACATGCCCTGATTCAGAAAACCACCGGACAATGGAAAATTCATTTTTCTAAATCAAATCAAATCCCAATACCATGCGCCATGCGAAGACAGTTTTTCAATGACAAATCCAACAAAATGAGAGCATCAATACTGTATGCAGGCTTAAATAGCTCAGAGGAAACACCTATTCAAAGCATATAGTAGAGCAAGTGATTGATGGGAAAGGCACGGTTAAAAACCCACGCGCACATGCATGTTCAACGAGAAGGTTTCTCTATTCAAAATTTCATTGAAAAATTTGACGCATTCATTAGTTCAATCCATTCCTGCGATGGTCTTGGGATTACAGTAGGTAGTCACGCACGAGGTCGAACTACCATCCAAGCTTGGTAGTATCATGGAGGGGATCTGGATATGGATGATTGGAACCCCGATATTCACCATCCATATTTCGGTAATGTAAACAGTTTGACCCCACCGCACAAAAGATGGTTTCATACGGGAATTCTGAATCTGGCTTTGAATTGAAACTCAAATCATCTTATATTCCAGAACATCAGATCTATGTTGTTGATGGCTGAAATCCCGCATCACCTGCGTTTTTTTTTTGAACCTTGGTAAACATAGGATAAACCGCCTGCCCACTGAATCAACAGGTGCAGGATTCTTACTATGAACAATGAACAGCATTATCAATCATTTTGACCCCTCGAATGCGACCCATTTGGTTCCGCTGCTGCATTTGTTGGCTCCTTTTCCTCTTCAGAGCTTCGAAAGCCTTGTACCCAGCACCGCGTGGCATTCTGGACGTCTTTGAACGACTTGATTTGCTCCTTGGCACAAGAAATGTCCAGGCATCTGCTGAATAGAGTATAGTATTCCCTCACATCTATTGGTAATGGTGTTCGCACATCGAAACATGTAAACATCGAGTATGTACTAATACCAAATGATCAGATGCTTTTTAAATACTTTTATAGATACAATATCTGACTAGATTTGCTTTGATATAGCATACTAGCTGAATGTCATCCTAAAATTTAAAAGGCTGTTTGTACCAATCTTACCTGACATTCATGAATTTCTGTTTGAACAAATCGTTTGCAGGCAAGTTAGATTGCAAAGAATGAGTGTCCACTGTGTTTTATGTCTTCTGCCTTTGCACCTTGCTACAAAAAAGGCCTCCCGATGACCGACAGAGCTTCCGTACGGCGCAACTCAAGGGATAGTTCTGGCCTGCGAGGGCCAGAGCGTTTCTTTTATGATAGGTGGGACTGGGGGTAGAGATGGGTGGATGTTGTGTGGGGAATCAGGCCATCTGTGGTTTCAATGGCTTCCGGATTGACGTCGTTTGAAGGGAAGACTTTTTGTTGGGTTTCGATGTCATGGCTGGAAAGGAGGAAAGTAGAAGAGCAACTTATTTTCATGTGAAGTCAGTGGTGGTGTGTTGCAATACCACCAAAAACAACGTGACTCCCCGACAACACATTTGATACATGATACACCCAAAGGAGCTTTTAGTCAGTGAATCTTGATCAAATTCAGGTTGGTGAAATAGCCATATTTTGATTTACCAAGGTTCAGATTTATGATATGATTTATATACCCTATATAATTCATTTGTGGGACTTGTCCTCGAAGGCGGTTTCTCAACTGCCAGGAGCACCTATACAGGTACTCATGCCAATGGTGGGCCAGAGCATGTTGCCAAGGGTGCGGGCTCAAAGCCCGATGCTTCCTGGAAAAGGCCCGTGAAAGAGATTGAAAACGGTATGGATAAGGAGTTTGGGCAAGATATTGGAAAGATGAGTTGTATTTTAGAAATGTTCCGTCAGTGGAGGACCTCTCGAAATTTCTGGATTGTAGACTGTAGGGTCTTTCGGAGATTCACATTTTGTAGTTGGTCCAGGTATGTCCAGATGGTTGTTTCGAATCTTCGAGATCTAATATTTAAGATTATGTATATCTAAAAATGACCAATGTCTAGCCCTGCTTGGTGAAATGATCCAACCTGAGTGATATGTTCAACGCGGATTAAACCACAATCTAGCAGTGATTCTGCTTGTGCTGTTGGACTTTCAATCGGGAAGAAATTGTGATGTTGGCTTTCGACCTGATCCCTGGTGGGCTCTTCAACCATGAGCTGTTTCAGTCCATGTTAGACAATCCCAGCTGCAACACCTCTTGATCTGGAATTCAACCAGAATTCAACTCCATATCTTCCTTGAGATCATCCTGTGAGCTGCTATATATATAAACTGTAAATATGATAGGTATACACATATGAATTCCGAATCATCCTTTATCAATGGTGGCTGGTATTGACTGGTAAACCTTCCAGCTGGGCCACCTGGTGGTCGGACCAGGCCATCTACAGAGTTAGATGACTTGGCACGTGTGACTTTGCTGTCCAACCAAGCAGGTGTGGCGCATGGGAATCTTGGGGAAGTTGCTTGCAGCAGTTTGCACAAAAAGTTTCTGTTGACTTTAAAGTTGCTAGCAGTACTAGCAGTGACTAGCGGCATATGGCTGGTAAGCCTAGAGGCATGTTCAAGTCAAGTCAAAGTATTGTAATCTCCATGTTTTGAGTTTTGATGACCGTGTGGCGTTTGAGATTTGAAGAAGAAACAGGGGTTGCAAGTGATTCAAGTCCAGCTCTGTTTTGTTTTCGTTACATATTTCAGTGTCAGTGTTTTTTGGGGGGGTTTTCAAGAATAGGAAACGTATAGGAGAGATTGATTGCTGTGAGTGACGGATGTCAAAGCAAAAACATTGACCAACTGACTAACTAGCTAGCTGACTAATTGACTGATTGACTGCCCGATTAACTGAGTAATTGCCTAAGTGATCAACTGACCTATTGACTGACTGACTGACTGCCTGACTGACTGCCTGACTGACTGACTGACTGACTGACTGACTGCATGACTGACTGACTGACTGCATGACTGACTGACTGACNCAAAAGTGCTCCGAACACGTCATGTTTTGTACATTTTGACTTCCGAATGTGCTTTTCGCCACAGCGGCGTGCAATTTTTGATTTCACGTCTGAGCTCCGACCTCCGCACCCGCCGCTTTAACAGGCCTACTTTTCGACTGACCCGACACACGAATCATTGAAAAAACACAGCATGTCGTGACGTCTCTAACATTTAACGCGGATGTATCTTCTTTCACTTGACTTTGACACTATTGCATCTTCTGTCGTCTGACTTGACTACTCTAGTGCTCGTTTTTTCATCTGCTTTTCAACTCTCCATATTGTCGGAAGTTTCTATTTAAACTTCCTTCGATAAACATATCGTAGATCTTTTCCCGGAGCCTTTGCACCTTTTCATGTCTAGAATCCACGAAAACAACACAGCGATGGCAAGGTTCTCCGAAGCCAGAGTGCCCATCATCTTTGCCAGATGTCAAGGTTGCGGCCTTAATGACTCAACAAAATCAACTCGAAAAGGTGGTGGGTTTTGAAGGAGTTGATTTGTGTTCTTTTCCGGACAGTTTGATGGGTGCAAGATGTACTCAGATTTCGTTTTTGTTGCAGGAAGTTGTAATCCTTCTTGAGCATGCCCTCCCATGTTGGTAGATAGGGAGGGGACAGTTACAATTGTTTTGGGTTGAGGCATGTTGAGGCCTTACTTGAAGCTCAAACATGTTCAGCCATCTTCCTTCTGATTCTTTGTAGTTTATTCATCTACTATACCACTCCTCGATTCGCGTGAAAGATGTGTTTGCGGCACGTGAATCAATCTCATTCGGTTCCAAGCCATATAAATCGATGACAATTCATCTTAGCAGTACACGGACTTTATTTTTTGGCTCTTCTGCACGCCACTGCATAAATGGGTAGTCTTTTATAGGCATTTTGGGGGGAAAGATACATCTAGAGTAGAAACTAGAGAGGTTCAAACATGATATGTGGATTGGTGTATCCTTGACCCACTACAGTCAAATCAGAATTTATTCATGTTTGCTATGAGTGGTCATTACTCTTCACTTTCCGCTGGCATTCGACCTGTCTCAGTTGGTTGGAACAACTCCAAGGCCAAATCTCCCCGTCCAGCCGAACGACGCAACTCCAAAGGCCAAAAAATATCTCTGGGAACAAAAACTACACGGAAACTCAGATGATTGGGGAAGAATCATGTTTTCCAAGTTGCAATCTCTACCCCACTTAGCATGCATTGGTGGAAAGTGAAGGAGTAGCTTGGGATCCCCTATTTCAATCGAAAAAAAATCACACATACGTACATGTAAGTCGCAGCGTCGCCCAATTTCCTGGTGACCACTGCTAGTGGATGTGGGACATCCTAACTAAGAGGAGGGAATTCGACAAGTCCGAAATGAATTTCCGAGAATTCCAGCTTTCAAGGCAGGGGGTTGCAAAACAGGAAGACTTGAAATTAAACCTGATAAGAAGACTTTGCAATGGTGATATTGAAAGGCCAGAGAAGTGCAAGATGGAATGATCAGCTTCATCCACTCAACATCATCTCAGGTAGGCAGGAAGCCTGCCTGGCTAGTGGCTAAAGTCCAAGATCATGAGCATATTTGGTGGCGTGGTGTCAAGTATGGGATAATGACCTTGATTAACTACGAACTAGACGCAAGGCTCATAGATGTCCCGTTTTAGCCGCTTTAGTGTTTTTAGAAAACCATTTTGAACACAAAATACTATTGGTCGTTTGTAATCATGGACGGAATATTCCTGTGGGATCGCCCTTCCATTGGGGGGAATGATGCACATCGTGTCTCCTATGGGTTTTAAGACAAAAACTGTGGTTTTGAATCCCCCGCAATTATCGTGGAAATGATGTTAGCATCATCATCATCATCATCATCATCATCATCATCATCATCGTCATCAAATGTTTTGTTTTAGTTTCTTTCCATCCCTCCATCCATGTGAAGCGAACGCTATCAAATTGCGGTGCGTGTACAGTAATTACATCATCCATCGCTCATAGCAAGACTGTAGAAGTATATGCGGCAATCACACCAGCGGGTCCATCCAACTTCTAGAGCAAAACCTCTCCAGATTCAAGAGATGTCTGGGTGTGATACCAATGTTCCTCTAACAAAAAGTCTTGAAGTGTGTTGAAGAGTGAAACAAAAACATG
Organism: Breviolum minutum Mf 1.05b.01; assembly: GCA_000507305.1. Lineage (NCBI taxonomy): Eukaryota > Dinophyceae > Suessiales > Symbiodiniaceae > Breviolum > Breviolum minutum. Next base: position 10,143 of record DF244288.1, on the reverse strand, counting down.
AATGATCAACTTGGATGTCATGGCAGCAATCATTCACCAGGGCCTACCGAGCGGCCCTCGTCTCGTGGTGCTGGCAGCCGCATGGTCGGACCCGAACGTGGCCCGGACAGTGGGAAGATCTCAAGGTTGTTCCTACCGATCTGTCGGGTGACAGATCCCCACCCAAGAGTAGCTTGTGCTAAGGGAATTCACCGCTAGTTGCGCTTGATGAAGAAAATCCAGCTAGCCAATAGGAAAGCTGATGACGATGGTGGCGGTGGTGACGATGGTATCCCTTTTCTATCCGTTTCTTAGTTAAGAGGCTTGCATGCATACCAGGTGAATCAGGATTTCGGCCATCAACAACGTGGATAGATTCCATGAAGGTGCAATGTTGAATCCCTATGGTTATGAGTTGGGAGAAGAAACTCAGGCGGTGAGATCCTTGCAATTGAAATAATGCAGAGTGGAAAAGTTAGAACTGATATGAACACCACAAATACATCTATACAGTATTGTACAGTCTAATTTTTTTTGGGGGGATCCTTTTTCAGCCCTTGCTCCTTAACACATCGTCGTGTCATCTCATAGTACAATTTTTGTTAAAAACTGCACGACTAGATGCCCGGATACTAGATGGATCTAAAATGGCCCGAGGACTCATTTTTCACACTTTGCTCATTGTCTTGATGATTTCTCCAGTTTCTTTTTCAACCAAAAAAGCTGCTCCCAAGGTTTCTTCTACGACCGCAGCACCTACACGGGCACCCACACGCGCGGTGGACCTAGCTCTGTAGCCAAGGGGGGTGGCACCTCCTTTGACCAGTCGTGGAAACGACCAGCTGCTTGGTGGTAATGTTGAGGTGTTGGAGTCATCTGGGTTCGTGGATATTTTGGATTCCACTATCGAATCATCATGAATCATCACTCTTTTGGGGGGGTCCTTTGATTGAGAGTGATTCAGGACATAAAGGATATTTAGGGATATTTAGGGGGTTTACACTGTTACACGGTTTCTATTTCTTTTCATTTTCATCATCTGCTACAAGAGAGCATTAGATATGTGATTCGTCAGTCATAGTTATCGTTGCCTGTTTTTACTGGGAATGCGGAATGTGGAGTTTTTGTGTTTGAAGTCTCCTTCTTTCTCTATATATGTGCATATGTTGCTCTTCCTTGAGGGTTTTTTTGCCATTGAGGTCTGAGGAAGTTTCGAAGCTTCAAAAGATGTGTGGCACAATGCTTGACTGTCAGTTGGTCAAGGTGTGAAGGTGCCAAGACCTGGTTGGTGCTTTCAAGTTCCCATGTCGTTGGAATCGGTTTAATCGGCTCAGGGTCTACGGTACCTCTATAGGATAATGCGGTTAGATGGGGTTAACAAAGCACCAATCGGTGATGTGCTATTTTTTCTGCTTTGAGTCATTTATTTGACCACAGATTGTTGGTGCTGACATCTGTCTCAGCAGCCTATGATCCCTGGGCAGAGAGGAAGGCTTTTCAGAACTTTTCTGGTCACCATGTCATCACAAGCGTTGACTGGCGGACAGAAAGGTTGCACTGAGATAGGCACGAATGGTATGTCCGGGGGATGTGAAGGTGAGATGCCAAACTTAAACTTTGTAGCAAGCTCTTTTGCGGCTTCTGCCGGTTGTATGACGTGGCATGCCATGAAATACGTGCCAAATTATGGCAATCAAGGTCCTTGCCAAGCATGGGCCATCACAACGTAGCCGTTTCAAAAGCTTCAAAAAGGAACTTACTGTAACTTCTGCTGCTGTCCGGCTTCGGGGTTGTTCTTTGGCATCGTCAATTGTTTGTTTGTTTGTTTGTTTGTTTGTTTGTTTGTTTGTTTGTTTGTTTGTTTGTTTGTTTGTCACAGATCATCAGGAACCTTGGTCTCCTTCTATGATGGGGATTCTGGCGTGTTCTACAGATTCGGAACCACAGATCTCAACAATCCAGTTGAAACAAATGACTTTACTACACTACTACAAATATTTCCAAATTGCACACCTCATGATTCATGAAAACATATGGAAGCCTCTTCAGCTTTATGGAAGAGCAACCCATGGCTGCAGCTGTTTGAGTCGAGATTGTCGTCCCTTTTGGACAGCTTCCCCGTCTCTTGGATTCAACAGATTTCTTGGATTTTGGGGAACAAGAATTGGGGTGATTGAAGCCCTAATTTTCAGATATTTATTTTGAGTCATTTGCTACTTCTTTTGTATGACTTGCCCTTCATTTATTGTTCGGGTTGATGATCGATATAATGACCCCCTCATTGACATACACGATGTTTCCAACCTTTGGAGCCTCGAAGACCCGCAAACCCCTCAAAAAAGCCATCGAAATTGCTGAGTTTGGTTGGAAACCACTGGAATTTTGGGCTTGTATTTAGGAGCTTCGGGTGATTGGACTGATCCACCTCGCTGTTGGCATAACATCAGCGACTGCACCATGATAGATTTCTGTTGAGGGAATCCACTCAAATGATCCAAACGTTCACTGCTAAAGGTAGATGGTTAAGAATTCCAAATTTGAACACGACAACATTTACAGAGATCAAGTGATTATATTCATATTGCAAAGGACAAAGGGTGAATCAGGAAGTCTTGTTTAGATTCTTGCTCCGCTGATCCACATCGCTTGAGAGGTTGATGAATTCCCAGAACATGAGGCAGGGTAGAGTGGAGGGCTAATGAGGAGAGCGTCGAATTCGTGTGGTTCCCATGCCTGTGAGAAGGGGATGATGATGAGGATGAAGATGAATACAGATTCCAAGAGATGGCTACAACATGCCAGATTTCGCACAAACTGGCAGCTCAGGCCTCTTCGATGATTTAGTCGAATGGTCATTTTACAAATGCACATAATACCTTTGTATATACATAGCATATCATATATCATTTATTTATATTCATATTCACAATTCTCAACCTGCAGCCCTTCGTGCTAAATGGTCGTGATCTCACCTTATCCCAGCACTGTTTTTTTCTCAGCCACCAGGCAGACCACAGGAGAAGAGCAATGGCCTCAGGCACAACATCCCGGCACACGGGGTTGAAACAAACCCATCCATCTTGCAAAACTATGTTCAATGAAACGCCATGAACTTTGAATGCCAACTTTCTTTTGATGTTCAATTCTACTTTTTGTCATTGACTAGTGTGATATTAGATACATGATCGACAGTTGCCCCACTTCCCATTAGTCTGTTCAAACTATAGCAGAGCAACCCACCCAGCCTCACCGTAAATTTGTAAATCTCATTTTTGGTACAGGGAACCTGCCCCTAATTCACAGGTTGTGATAGTTTTATCCAATTAGTGGCTGAAGATCACTGGCTTTGAATACTTAGCGCCAGGATGTTGGCCCTGTGAGATCTGTAAGGCCGCATCAGATCGCAAGGGACCAGGGCCGGAAACTCTGGTTGTTTGACTTTGATAAGCTAGGCATGATTTTGGTGCTTGAGGATACTCCCCCTCCAAAATGAACCCTAATTCTGATAGTTTTCAAACACAGATCGTACACGGCAGGCAGTGACATGCAATGATACAATGTTACAAGTATGTTGCAGTAAAATGCATACATTGCATCATTGACAATCATTTTCCCAGCAACTCCGGTGCTTCGCTTGTTGCACGAAACCGCGAAAAAGCGCAGATCTCTCTGGCGATATCCTAGCAAGCCGAGTAGCATGCCCGACTATATGCGGAGGCCTGAAGCAGAGAAGGGGGATTGAAAATCCGCACTTCCCGGAATCCAACGCTCCCCACTCACCCCATCCAAGGGCCTTCCGGACAAAATGCTTTGCTCTGGGGACGCTCCAATTGTCATGCGTTTTTGTCCTCAAGGTGCGTAACAACTGGGTGGTGACCCGAGGCATTTTCTATCATGGCTTGTAACTCTGACGAGAAGCACTTAAAATAACATAAACAAAATCAGAGATGCGGTTTAAAGAGGCATGATAGGTGGAAAAAGGTTTGTTGGCCAAAGGTACTGTAATCTGCATGAATCATTGAATCTTTGACCTCAGCATCATCCAATAGCTGGGAGGGTGGAGCTTAAGACGCCGGAAACCACAGGAAACTAGATGGCCTTTGCAAGATTTATTAACTGTCTCTGGACATGATGTTCGAGCAAAGGGACTTCGATGCATAAACAACATACTGGACCATACTTCAAGAGGGAACCTCAGCTTCAGTTCCATATCTCTAATACACAATGCAACTGTGCAAGTAACCAGGTTTCAGACTGTCTTTGTTTGAAACCTTCCCCTTCACTTCCTTGCTCCCGTGGACAGACGATTGTGGACCACTACCGTCCATGGCACGAGATCTTGGATTATGGTCAGTGGGCCTACGCACGACAGCAGGCGTTGGGGATGGCGGGATGGCGGGCGGTTGGCGGGATCCCTTTAAAGTTGCACCGAAGGTTTGGCATTCAAGGGAATGATTTGGCCACGTAACACGACTAAAACCAAACATTCTGCTCCACCCAGAGGTCACACAAGTAGTAAACTCTAGACTTTCTTCAAGCTCCACCGATGTTCTTACAAGATGCTGGAGTTGTGCATGTGGCAAGTATCAATAGGCTTATGTTGGAAACTCCCATATGATTCCTGCTCCTCGGCCAGATTTTCTTCTACGCTACCGGTATCGGCACGCTTGCATGTATTGCCGCATCTTGGAGCTTGAAGACTTCAGATGATGACTAGGTTCTCTTTAAGATGGCCAATAACAAGGTTCAGTGCCCTATTGTTACACTCTTTGGCACAGGGCACAGAGGTACTGCATGGCCGTTTCTTTAGGGTTCACGATGGGTATGTTGATTCGCGAGGCTTGTGGGCGACTTGTGGGCACATAAATAAATTCTCGAGCAGGTTTTTATAGGTTTTGTGCCGAGGTGCTGAAAAACCAGTGAGAAATTTTGCAATGTGTTGAACCATAAAGCTTAGGCAATGCAATGTCTTCGAGAGCAATATCCTTGGAACTACGTGTGTCTTGGGGCGCACTGGTGTTGTTGCTGGTTTCTCTGTGCATATGCTCAATGCAAAAAAAGGCCTACGAGTGACGCCAGTTCAACTGCTATCCTGAGGATGATGGCTATGACCACACTTTTGTCTGGCTTTTTCTGGGGAATGATGCGTGCAGTGGTGTTAACTAGCATGCATTTCCAGATGCTTGGTTTGAAACAAGTCATCATTCGATGGAGGTGCAGCGTTGAAATTCAACGCCATCGTGAGGAAAAGCATGGAGGTTTTGCTTCAAGCCCCTCATAGAAAATCATTGCACGACGTGTATCATATTATATGTGATGCCTCTTCAGCAACTCCACATTCCAGCATCCTCACCAACTTGGTTTGCATCCACAGTTCCAGTTGATGTTTCCCGCTTTGACGTGAGGATTCTTGGTATCCTCATTGTGACCATGGGTATAGCTACTGCCACTGGGGCACCAAAGCATTGAAGGGAGACGTTTTGCCGTGACATCACATCATTGCTGACATTTACCAACACATCGTTTGGACATCCAGGGTGATCGTGAGCGGTTGGCATGCTGCTGCTGCTGCTGCTGCTGATGATGATGATGATGATGATGATGATGATGATGATGATGATGGATGAGTGATGGATGAGTGATGGATGAGTGATGGATGAGTGATGGATGATGGATGACGATGACTATGAATGAGTGATGTATAGTCATAGTCTTTGTATGCTTTCTTCGACCATTCCAAAAGAAACACCCGCAACAGCAACAGCAATACACACGGAGACCCTCAGTTGGAAGAAGGTACCCATCAAACAACCCCCTAAAAGCGCAACAACTCAATATCCAATTTGGCATGATGAATTTCAGGGTCGTAAGTGAGTCACTTATCCTGCATCGGGATATGGTGTCTAATGCTTTGACTAGTTTTGGAACCACAAAGTCGGCTTTCCCCACCAAGCAGAGGGTATCAGGTGCTAAGCGCATCCACCAATTTGCACACACACACACAAACTCCTAAAAGTTTGGTGAGCATAAAACGCTTCCCTGGTCAGCCATGTCAGCCATTGTTCGTGTGACCCAGCACTGGTCTTATGCTCCGAAACAGATCCTCAGTGGGGAACTTGCATCGAGCCGCCACTTAGGTACTGTCACAGCAATCGTTCAGATTTGTAACGATGCCTTTGTTTCGCCTACTGGCACCGGGATGGTTTGTGGGCTCATGCACTTGTGCCTCTTGGATTTATTTTGTGGGACTACTGAGGTAAACCATGCGACCAAGAAAGCTGGAATGCGGGATCTTCCAGCAAATGTAGCAGAATACAACCGTGTGTTGTTTTGCTGATGCATCGTCCAAGATAAGAAGCAACCGACATCTGGAACTGTGCCGCTTCAATTCTTGTGACTTCCATCAAGTCTTGTGACTTCTATTGCTGCACGAGGTCAGTATTATTTTTCCCTTTCCACTGGCAGATTGAGGCAGTTGCAACCTACGCATGGCTGGAGGATCCAGACCAAAGAATCCTCTATGCATCTACAGGCTCCCACAAATGCATCGGAAGCTTCAGAACAGACTTACGGTAATTAGATGTAATTAGAGGTTCCCTGGTCCCGGCTAGATTAGTCCAGGTTGAAATATCTTGACAGCATTCAAAGATAGTAAAGGTGGCTTCAGAAACCATTTTCTGCAAAAAGACTCCCTTATCTTCACTTGGATTTTGGGATATCTCAATGATTGAAATCTCGGCATCCTGATGCCAGGGCTCTCAATGTTGCTCCTGATCATTTTGGCGGCGGATGCAGGCCTGACCCAACGTGGGAGCGATGGAAGGAGCTGTTATACTATATGATGAAATGGAAGCAATCGATGTACTGTAATTCATCACATATGATTTGCATCTGATTGTCAAAATCGGCAGGGCCAAATAGACACCAAATCTGAGGTGTTTTGCTAGTTCAGCTGGATTCCTGCGTGGCCAGGCAAGTATTTGATGGCTTGCAAGCCTGATGATTTCATGTACCTTGGGCTTGGGAGTCGATACCATGGGGTTTCACCATATGGGACCTGTGGAATGCTTGAAATTGAAGATCTTTCATGACCAAAACAGGGATGTGCCTTAAATATAGTTCCATATATTTCCTGCTTGGCCATTTTGCAATGATCTAAGGAAGGTGATTGTCTCTATAAATTCCACCCTCATGGTGGTGGTTCACATCTCAGTTCGAGTCGGCAGATGTCAAAAGGCCATGCAGTTTGTGGTGTGCTCAGAAAACTCGTAGCTATGGCTAGAGGAACTATAGCGATTCAATTCATTTTGGGATAGGGATTTGGACAGAACACAGAACTGAGGATGATGTATTTCCATGTATTTCCCAAAATTTGGGAGTTCCCTTCAAATTCCTACCCAACTAACTAGAAATCTGGCTCCAGAGATGGTTCAGATTTGGAGTGATGGTGCGCTTCAGCGAACATATCCAACCTGTGATATGAATATATATTCATTATTTATATACAACATATACTGTATATATATATATATACATGTTTGTGTTCGATATACATATATGTGTTACATTGTTACAGTATATATTAATATATGCCTGCGTTCTGTGCACATTCGTATGTGTAAGAATCGAACTTCTTAAGTTGAAACATAGAAATGAATTCAAACAGTTCAACCCATTCCAGACCTGGAGGGTTGGCAGAATCGTTGAGGTCAGCATTCCTTTCTTTGTCGTCTCCTTCTGCTTCATTCATGCCAACGAGGCCTGGCCCCAAAAAGGTGCCAATGAGTTTACACGTATATCCCCGACTGTTTCAAGGAAAATGTTGTTATGTAAGGAGAGCATAAGGGAACATAGACTGATGATGTAGTCGCCACAGTGGGCAAACGGCAAATGAAATGCTTTTTGAAACTCGCGCATGGCAGCAACATCAATACTAGGAAAACCTAGAAACACCATCCTCCAAACGAGTTTGGGCGGTGCTATGTTCGCTTTGTTGGGGGAGGGCCAATCGGCGGCGATACAAAATGGTTTCAGCTGTTCAAAGTGGTTGGATACCACTCTCCAGCTGCCAGGCGATGACTGAGGAGGCATGGATAGGGGCAATCGGTGGATGCAAACGCAGGTTGGTTTGGAAAAGATAAGGTACCCCCCTTGGGCCTACCCTGCAAAAGCAATGCAAACGGGAAAGGGGAGACGTGCTATAGTAAATCCATGTAAATCCATACGTGGGCCGCAATGGGTTCGAACAGGCATGTCACATGAAAGATTCGGGTAGAGTGGCGGTTTCAGACGTTCAGCCAGCCAATCCAGCCGCTCAATTTCAGATGGGTCGACAGATGCCAAATTGCAGATTTTGATGCTCTTGCTACAGAACCTTTGATTTGAAGAATCAGATTCCCAACGGCATTTGGTTTGGATTCTATTATGCATCCATGACCTATTGCGCTTTGGTCCTTCAGTTCGCCTACTTTAATGAGCAGATTGAGTTCCACATTCATCGCCTTCATGATCACCATCATGATATATCATTATATATCACGATATCCAACACCCGTTCAAACCACTTTGGACTAACGATGGTTTCCTTCAGGCAACTAGCGCAGAAATGCCGCCGTCGCCTGCGGCACCGGAAGCGGCACCAGCCGCTCCAGCGCCGCGAGAAAACAGATCAGAAGAGGCCGAGGGACCCAAGACTTTATGTATCAAAGTGATTGGCAAATGAATACGAAAATATTATATTGTAATCATTATATTTACATTGATGACTCAATTTCACTTATATATGTATGTGGATATAATACTAGCGTAAGACATATTCATTTTATGAATCTGTTGTGAAGGCTATGTATTCACAATTGACATTTGAATCATGTACTGTACTATATTTCTACGGTTTGGCCATGAATGTTTATCGCTAGTAGTGTGATTTGGTTGGAGACCGGGAATCTCGGTCCTGAGAAGATGTCATGCCCCCAAAGATGATCATCTTCCAACCTGTTCCACAGATGTTACACCACATACTGAATATGCATGTGATTGGAAGACGTCCATGCAAGGCAAATCAAGCAACCCACAGCAACCCAGGGATGTGATTTTGTTCCCTTGGACTTGGACTCTTAGTACTTTGTTGCAATCCTGAGGTCACGACCACTGAAAGGGAGAAACGATATGCATGTATGAAATTTGCTGCAACTAATGTAATATTCTTTTTCTGCCTTTCATGATTCCAACTTCTTTAACTCCCGGAAAGCTTTCGAATGCACGCTGATCCCACCTAGGTGGAGAGGGATTTAGAAGAGGGAAGAGTGAACCGGGAGACTGTTGAGGAGGCACTGCTGGTCGTGTGGTGGAACTGGTTGTTGACAGATCCTGGATCCCACAGCAGGCATCTTTGAGATTATATGACAGAGAGGTTGATGGTGAAATGAACATAAATGAACCATCTTAGGAGGAGCAAACTATGGAAAGGCCAAGTCTGAGCGATTTGCCCTTGATTGCGCGGTACTGTAGTAGAATGCGATTGACGGAGATGTAGATGGACATGAGACCCTACGGATGGAAGAAATCATGCACCCAAGAGTATACGACACTATCAAAATATTGTTTTGAAGATTGGATTTCACTCCTCTTTATTGCATGAGTTTGATAATCATTTCCCAATACGTCATGATCTGGTCTGGAATCTGACTACCAACCCCTGGTCCCATTAAGGTACTCAAGCATGGATGATTTCCTGACTCTTTGCCCATGGAAGATGAAATGACCTAGATTTTCCCTTGAGTTTATTTGTGTTTCGATTGAAACACGTGTTTTACTCCAATCTACACACACGAACATTTATTTGTACATGTTGTAAATTCTATTTCAACAAATTTCAACTCTAAAGTTATAGATTGTTTGGGGGTAATGATGACATCATCTGAAAACAGGGTACAAATATTTAAAAAACCACATGAATTGGAAGCTCATAGAACCCCTCACCCCTCCAATTCTTGAAGTTCCAACATCATGTGACCATGGAAGAGGCGGACTTCACAGAGAGAGAGGTGGAACGCTCCCAGGAGCGATCGACCCATTGGTGACTGGGGTCCCCTCCCCAAAATGGCCTAGATCATGTCAGGTGGTTGAATTTTGATGATTCCCTTAGATACAGAATGGTATATA
>DF244287.1:6119-27719 GCA_000507305.1 Breviolum minutum Mf 1.05b.01 | reverse complement strand
ATCTGGCCGTATGTTTTCGTGCACTTTTCTGCGTTTTCAGTGGTTCGGTACATAGTGCACACATGTCCAAACCTGTAGTGTAACCCGTGTTCAAAGTGCTACGCTATGGACTGCTTGGGTACAAACTTTACACATGTCCAAACCTAATGTAACTCGTGTTCAAAGTGTTACGGAATGGGCTGCTTCGGTACATACTTTACACATGCCCAAACCTAATGTAACTCGTGTTCTAAGTGCTACGGAATGGACTGCTTCGGTACATAGTGACACAGTGCAGACATGTCCAAACCTGTAATGTAACCCGTGTTCAAAGTGCTACGGAATGGACTGCTTCGGTACATACTTTACACATGTCCAAACCTAATGTAACCCGTGTCAAAGTGGTACGGAATGTATACTGCTTCGGTACATATTTTACACATGTCCACACGGGTACCTTAAGGCATACTTTCAGGGGTACCTTCAAGGGCATCTTAAGGGTACCTTCCTTGAAGGGTACCTTTAAGGGGTACCTTAAGGGTATCTTTGAAACAAGCAACAGCCAGTCTTCAACTTCCAAACTGCCTGAAAGGAGAAGGCTGACACCAAACGACAGATTGAAGCAGAGAGCCAACCCATTGAGGCTTCCTGTATGAGAACATCATAGAGGATGCCATTGTATAGTTGAGAGAAGAAATTAGTAAAAATCCTTGTGTCCAGTGTGAGCCAATCAACGTTAACTCAGACATGCAGGACTGGATTTTTCCATCCTCGTCAATCTGCTCCTTTTTGAGCTTGAATTTGAACTCTCTATGACATCGAAGGCTTGAAGCTGAACTCTCTATTACATCGAAGAATGTAGCGACCCTGTGTACCGGCGTTGTCATGTTCAAAAGCAAAGTGGATGCAAATTGTAACACGACAGAAAAGCTAATGCCTACTACCAACTAGACATATGCCAATCTGAAGTTTCTTATGGTTTATGGCTGCGAACCAAGTAGCAGTCTCACCAACCTGTTTTGATCATTGACTCCGCTACCATGATCTTTTTCGACAACTAGAACGCCTGCACGAGTATGTATGTCCAAACAAGTGTACTTGTCACACTGATAAAAAGAGATATTACACGCAATATACTCGAGTATACGCATGCTACCAAAGGACGGTAAATTATTTTCTGAGGAAGATCCAAGTTTCTCCACCTCGCAATCCATTCTGAAAACATGAAGTGGAACAAGCTAGTACACTACCTGGCATGAATTCAGCCTTGAAACATCACACATACAAGTAGTGAAACCTTGCACGTTCAAATGTGTTTCCGTGCTCTGCCGATCAAACCTCTCTCTTGCACGTTGAATAACTTTTTTCCTGCAGTTTCAAATCCTTGCAGTTTAGCTCCAAGACCTTCATCTGCATCTGCTAGATGGCCAGAATCACTGTCATCACTGTCACAATCCATATGATAGATTTCTCCGAGCTGCCAAGTCAGCTGCTGAAGCAGCACGTGCCTTGAAGAAGGCGCAAGAGAGGCCAAAATCCGATCTCAGTGAGGCTTTAAAGGTGGTCAAGTGTTCTAAGTTCTTGGAATGCACAATTTCAGATGATGACCAATGACCAAAACAATTGACGCGATTTTGCAGTTTCTTTCGAAGCTTGGTTCATTTTCGCAGATGCAGAATTTGACTGTGAACTAGCATTGATTCAAAGAGCTTCAGAAATTGCAGTTTCATTGCCAACTGATCCTAGCACTTTGCAGCCAGCTTACAAGTTGTAAACTATTCTTAGTGGTTTGAGACACAGACCTTCGCGAGTTCACAGACGGAGCTCAAAGAGAAGTCTCAATGGGGACTAGCATCCGGATAGGCAAGACGACCTGAAGACAGGCACATTCTGCACACGCTCTTTTCTGGATAGGTTTATCCGTAGACTGCTTTGTTTTTCATGTGCAGTATTTTTCAGATTTGACAGCATGTTCTTGGGAAACTGTGTAGCATAGAGACATACCATGTTACATGCAAAGAGAGTCCTTGATCCAGTTCCTACGTTAGTTTTAGCTGTAGAGCCTCACCTATTCTAATCGCTACTCTGCTATTTAATCCTAATAAAGAAGATCATGACCCCTCTTTCAGCAGTTCGACTACTTGGATGCTGCTCCGTGGGAATAGATTGCACAGCAAGAGCACATCATTGCCCAGGTCTGGCGGTGGCTGAGCGTGACGATCCTATGAGAGGCCAATAAAAAGAATGCTGGGTGGCGGGGCATGCAATAACTGGACTACTTGGACCTGGGGATAACGAATAGTTTACATATGCCTCAGCTCGATGATGCTTTATGGATATTTCTATCTATTCTGCTTGTGGTGTGGGGCTGAAACTGACTAATTAGCAAAGTGAGCTATGCAGCTCAGCTTGGGTCACCCCGGCTGGCATTGCAACAGCAATTGGATACAGCAATCGGATACGAGCTGAGGATGGGCTTTGACATCAGAGTGGAGCAAATAGCTATGGTGTTGAGACCTGGGAAGAGATGCTATTTCACTGAGGAGAAGGGCTGAGCTCCCCTTGCCATCTGGGTACCTCTGATGCCTTGTTTGTTGTTTGTGTGTTTGGTGGTGATTGTGTTTTGGGTTTGTTTTCGTGTTCTTGTTTTTGCACCCAGATGCCCCGATTTTTTGCAATTCTTGCCTTGCCTCTTTAACAAATAAAAGTTTCTTTGACCGACAATGCCCAAAGCTAGTTCGGCTGCAGCGCAAAAAAAACAGCAGCATGAGGCAGATGGGTGAGAAGCTTACCTTTCTGAAGCGTCGACATGTTTTGCTGAGTGATGAGTTGATGTTGATCAAACCTCACCATAAGCACATTGCTCAACTGAAGGAAATTGTGGCTGTACATCCAAAGGCATTTCCAAAAGAAGACCCCTTCACATCCTGCCATTGACGATGAGGACAACAGTGCGTTGCTGAATGATGCAGAGATGTCAAAGTTTCGAAGTGCAGTAGGCATGCTGTTGTACTTGGCAGCAGATTTGCTGTCTGCACTGCATTCGTTTTCTGGCAAGCAAGATGACGTCAGCAACCCAGCATTGTTGGCAATTGTTGAAACATTTGGTGTTATAATTGGCGGGAAATCCAGATGTTTGTTTGGGCCTTTACTTCAAGTGGCCACAGAAAGGAGTGCTTCATGACTACACTTAGTTGAACATGGAATGGTGGCGGTGTATACAGATGCTGATGGGACATCATCAAAGAATGATAGCAGAAGCATCAGTTCATGTCCAATCTTTTATTTGCATGCGTCCAGTCGTACGCAAAAGATCGTGAGCCCCAGTTGCGCTGAGAGTGAAATGGATGCTGCTGCCTCAGGTGTTTTGATGTTTGCTTCATTCTTTCAGATTTGCCTTTCTTTGGATCCAGCAGCTGCAAGCGGCATCATCAACAGACGTGGCGTGGGCAAAGTACGCCATTTATCTTGCAGGAGTCTTTGGCTCCAAGGACGCCAGATAGCTCAATGATTGTCAGTCCTGTTTCAGGTTTGAAAAATCCAGCTGACATAGGTACAAAGAGAGTGAATGTGCAGAGAATGACAACATGGATGTTTTTACTTGGCATGTTTGATAGCGTCAGCAACTGTCAGGTAGGTGAAACAGAAGCACGTTGCAACTCCAAGAGCTCGAGCAAGCCGTGAGTTCACCTTGCAGGTTGATGAAGTCTGACCAATCTTTTGGAGCCTTGCAGTTGGTTATGTTTATGAACGCCTTGAGCTTGGCACGAGCTTACCCCAGGCTGAAAGCTGTTACCCAAGTCCCAGCGTCAACAATAGCGGCCGCAAGTTCTCACCAAGCACCGTGTGGACCTGAGACTCACCTTCTTTTACAAGATGTGTGAAGGCCATTCGTGAACAATCATTTCAAGAGATGAGAAGCCGAGATGTCCGCTGTGCTGCAGTCTGGTCTTAGTTTCTGAGAGCTTTGTTAGAGCACAGCACAGTAGGCTAACAGATCAATGCTTTGCCAGGTGGGATGTCAGACATTGTTAGAGCAGCAATGGGAGTGAAATCTCCTTCCACAGTTTTGTCACGGTCAAACTCCCTACTAGCCTACATGAGGTGACATTTTATCGCTTTGCCCGATCTGTGGGAATAGCAGCCATGATTTTCCTCGATGGCACTCTTCTCCACACCAACATCGATGTCCACAAGAGTAGAGATTGCGCAACTCGGGAGGTTCTCCTGTCGAGGCGGTGCTGGGAACTCCGTGGACGACTCCTGCCCAGCTGCTGTTGCCCCTCCAAGACTTGCCCCGGATGCTGTGGATCCTTTTGGAGTGCTTCTCCTCCATTGGCTTGCCCGACTCCTGATTGCCTGCAGCTCCCGCAGCAAGTCACTGGTGGACCCGCGTTCCATTGCTCACGCCGCCCTTGGTGCGCCACAATTTTGAAAAGACACATGTTTTGACATTGACTTTAGTTGCAAACACATTTGATTAATATCTTACAAGCATGAGCAAGGAACATGTTGTCACAATACTGAGCCTCGTTAGAGTTGCGGCATCTCACACTTTTGGCTGTTCCACATAAACCCTTATGCAAAGCACAAGATACTTTTTTCACGCTTTTGCTAGACAACCCACAGCGAACAGTCTTTTTAATTTCTTCTCATCTTGATTTTATATGTTTATACATGCTTTCGTTACTGAAATCAGTAACGGTAATTTAGGATATCTACCGCTTGTCGGGTTCTCTTTATTATACATAAATGCGTCTACGTACTTCACTACTTTAAGCTATCATTAACCTTGGTTGGCCTTCGGAAACCTTTGTTTTGTATTTTGCCTTGAATTTTTCAATGCATTTTTCAACTCATAAGAGTTGACTATTGTATATGACCTTGTCATTATTAAAACCTTTTGCCCTTCATCAAAGACGTTTTGAACAGCATGCTTAACAGTAACATGCCTTCCTTTATGTGTTTTTGAAAAATCATTTCCTTTTTCAAACTGATAAGGAGATTAAATGCATCCGCACAAACTTTTTAAATGAACATTTGAGATAGGGTACAGTAAGCATGGGCAAACGATTTGAATGCACTTTGTTCTTCATTTTTTGTTGTTTGTCTTGGAGCAATCTTTAAACTGTGTGAGTAGCTGTTAGTTCTGCGATTGGTACGCTCATGTATGCTCTGTATTGATTGTTGTTCTCCAACTGCAACAGCTTTGGGTCCTCAACCATAGTAGAGGTTTCAAAGCAAAATTGTTTTCGGACCCTTTATGCTTCTCTGGGGCAGATCCGTCTTGGGTTCGCAAAAGATTCTGCAGAAGTTTCCACGAAGGTTCCAGCCAGGAAGGCGAAGGTTCCAGCAGGGTTCCACCAGGTTCCACCAAGGAATGCCAGGGTTCCAGCAAGGAAGGCCAAGGTTCACCAACCAAGGTTCTCTAGCTTACAGACTCCCTATCGTTCTAGATCCGTCTTGGCCAAATTTTCTACCGTGCTCGGGGCAGATCGTCTTGGGTTTCCAACAAGTTCCGCGGAGGTTCCACCGACGTTCCACCAAGGAAGGCCAAGGTTCCACTAAAGTTCCACCAAGGTTCCGGCAAGGAAGGCCGAGCTCCGAACGAAAAACCTACGTTTCTTTTCACAAGGAACCCGCGCAGGCAAATGTTGAAAGTCTGGACCATAGTCCACAAACTATTGCTCTTGAATGTGTATGGGTATAAAAAGAGGATATGTACAAAGTTGATAACCATATCGTACAAAAATAGGCGCCCGTAAAATCGCGTTCATTTACTTGAATTGAAAAGCGGACCTTTTTTCAGCAAAGGGGTCGTGACCTGTGGTGTTGTTCACCTGCTATTTACCCCACTTGTTTGTGGACATGCCCGAGGTCCTACTCAACCTTGATGCGATCCCAGTTCACTTCAACTGAAGATGATCTTTTTCTACAACCAGGACCAGAACGCCTGCACGAGTATGTATGTACAAACAAGTGTACTTGTCACACTGATAAGAACAGATACTACAAGCTATATACTGGAGTATACGCATGCTACCAAAGGAGGGTAAATTATTTTCACCCCGCCTTGATATCCCTTAATCCATTTGGATTTGGATATCACATCACCATTTTGACTTGGTGACTTCCTCCAAAGCCACTATACGCTAAGTGCCAAGTCATTTCAGACTTTTGTGGTCCCACCAGCTACATCACGTGTCCAGGTGCAGGCCCACATTTCTTTAACTTCCACCCAAGCTGCAACTACTGTGCCCGTGGCGTGGTAAGTTGTGAAACACCTTGCACCCACAGCCATCACTTGGAATACCACTGTAAGAAACATTGATTGATCAATGAATACCAGCTGTAAATACACATACCATTGCAAGTGAAGCCAGCATCAAGTGAGCGTTACGTTAACCGGGAGTAGCTCACATTCCCGGGTGCAGTGTAAATTCCAAAGGGGCCATTCCAATGCAAAACCAAATGACGCTATGCCACCAGTCGATTTGCGCCTGGAGGCTGCACACCAATTCTTCTGGTCCATGATTGTATGCATCATGCAACCTGCCGTTGAGCTCCTCCAAAGCTCGTGCTCTCCTTTCATGGATATCCTCAATCATAGCATCAGCATGGGTTTGAGGACCAAACATAGGACCTTGCTGATCCACATCCATAGGTTCAGGACCAACTGCATCAATAAATAGGATCTGAATTGGCCATCAATTCATCCACCAAAGTGTAGCTGACATGATGAAGACTTCCATCTCCATTGTGGTGCTCCACTGCATGCACCTCTGATTCTATAATCTGATCACGCATCTCAGCCACACTCAAAGCTGCAGAGGGTGAATTTGCATCATGGGCCATGTTTGAATGTGCCGTCAGACTCCTTCGAACTTGGTCAAACGGAGGAAAGGTAATGCCATTGGTCATGTTGATAAGGCCAACACGCAGTGAGTAGTGCGTCTCAGTGTACATCACCTGGTCTGCCTCTTCTGTGGCATTCTCCAAACTTCTGTTGACTCTTGCAAATAGCCAGCTTGCAATAGCACGGTTGCTAATGTAGTCACCCTCAAGAACTTCCAGGAGTCTATCTCTAACTGGATTGGGCTCAGCAGCAACCAAAGCTTCAGAACCTGAAGCATCTGAAGAATCACCCTCGAAGTGATGAATGCACATCCTGACACTTCAGACAAGCTCGAATGCACATAGCGCTGATGCCTGTCTCCAGCACTCTCTCCAATCTCTGGAGATTCATCATGGGGCTCATTGTTCATACGTCTTGCCTGTAGTATGCCAGACCCTTGTCTCGGTGCGTGGTCGCAGCATGAAGGCACCTTTCAAAGAAGTCGATGAGGCCACCGAGTGGACCTTCAAGTGCAGGGTCTGTTTTGCGGGCAGACGACAGCCCATCTTTACATCATAGTACGGACAGCCAAGTGAGCTGGGATGACACGTGCCGGTCGCACGTGTGCCAAACAGATCGCAAGTACGTCGTGGCCAAGTGGCCTCTGTCACAGTTCGCAGTGCAACCTATGTTGGTTATGTTTGAGTCAGTTTGTCAAGCAGTTCTGTCTTAAGAGGAAACGTACACAGTTGTACCAGTATTGCATGATGTCGTTTCGCAGTGATCTAAGTTGATCATCTTGTCGGATCACCAATGTGTCCGGAGTGAGTCTGTGGCTCAAATGACGTCCATTGTGGACAGTGAGGCTCACCTCAGCAAGAGGGCGAGCGAAGTCGGTTTGAGTGATGGGGCGAGGGGCGCGCTAATTCGCAATGGCTTTTCTACCTTGGGCCGATTGGCCTTCGCCCGGTCAGCCGGGGACACCTATCGAGGCACATGCAGCTGGAACCCAGTCACAGCTTGTTGGACTCGGTGTTGCAACAATTCGAATCCCAACAGCTAGCATACATCTCACCAGACCGTTGCACATCTCGTGAGTGGGAAGTTGCAATGGGAAAAACCTTAAAGCAGATCCAGCTGGATTCAGATGACCTGGTACTGAAGGAGAAATCGGATACTCCAGACCAAGTGGCACGCAGGCGGGGAGTGGCATACGCGTTTGCAGATATGATGGAATTGGCAGTCCATGAGCGCTACATCCCACAGCTCTTCCAACATCTTTGCAAAGATCCACCTCAAGGATACAGGAAGACTTCCATCCAGCAGCTGCTACGAGCAGATCGAGCTGTTTGGACCAAGATCGTGGAAACACTACTGTGGCAGTCAGACGTGACCTGGCAGGACTTCGACCATTGGACACGGCTGTTCCCGAGGCTCTGCGCAGTCCCGAGATCGTTTTCCATTTGGTCCCGCTGCCAAAGCCAGCTCAACCCAAAAGTGAGTGGAAAGAGAAGCAATGGGACAAACAGTGGGGCAAAGATGACCAATGGAAGGGCAAGCAGTGGAACAAGTGGCAGCCGTATGACGCAAAGAAAGGAAAAGGCAAAGGCAAAGGTGTCAGATCCAACATGGTGCCCAAAGTCTTCAAGCACAAGGGCTGCGTCAGTGTGGATCATCATGGCAGACGTCTTTGCTTTGGGTACAATTTGAAGAAGTGCAAGCAAGTGGCAGATGGAGCACAGTGCAACCATGGATGGCACGTCTGCCTGAGGAAGGGATGCCATGCGCCACATGCTGAAGCAGACCATGACAATGACAAGCCACCTGGACGCTGAACGGCCTGTCTCTGTCAGTTCGGCTTGTCAGCATCCTTTGCATTAGATCATGTAAGACTTAGGAATTGCGTGGCTCCGCTGCGCCTAGTGGACTTGACTACCAAAAAGGGTAGTGACATGCTGGCAAGTTGGTTGAAAAACCCACGAGTGGTGGGAGTGTTTCTGGCGCCGCCATGTGGCACAGCCAGTCGTGGAAGGTCAATCAAGTTGAAACGCAAACGTAATGCACCAGAACCGTTGCGTAGTGACAATCATCCTAATGGCCTCAAAAACTTGTCCTTCATAAACAAGATCAAAATAAGCCAGACTGTGAAGGGGGGGGTGATGTGTGCCGTCCCCCTGAGAATTCCGCCAATGACAGCCACACCCCAGAGGAGTTTGTCCAGAAAGCTGCTAAGGCAAGACATCCACAATCGCTCGAGACTTGTCTTCCAGCAGTGTTGAAGCAGGCCATTGAATCACATAAGAATGGCACGTCAACTGACAGGATAAGGAAAAGAGCCACTATCATGAGAGATTGGGTGAGAAGGGTTGAGCTGCTCAAGTCATCAGAGCTAGAATTAAAGTCAAAGTTACACCCTCACCCCAAGCAAATACTGTCAGACAAAAAGATACTGTTATGGAAGTCCCTGCTAGAAGAATACAAGTATTCAGACATGTCAGTCGTTGATGAACTTCTTCAAGGAACCAACGACGGGGCTGTGGCCAGCGAAGTTTGTTCCGTCAACCATCTCGGAAGTTGAGCTGCGTGAGATTAGCTCCAGAGAGAGAAGCCGTGTGCCAAGATCAGAAGTTCCCCGTCTGACATCGATGAGACAGTATGGGATAAGACACTTGCCAGTAGACAGAGGCTGGCTACAAGGTCTTTTGAACCTGTTGACGTCCCATCTCAATACCCATTGAGTAGAAGGTTCGGGGTGGTGCAAGGAGAAAAGACCCGATGCGTAGATGATTTTTCAAGATCTCATGTCAACTCATGCGTCCAAGTTACAGAAGCGCCTAAACCCCACACGATTGATGTCCTGGCGAGTCTTGTGATGCAGTCCATGGCAACAACTGCTGGCTCCGAGCCATGGTGTGTTCGTACTCTAGACTTGAAAGACGCTTATCGCCAGTGTGCCGTAGCTACTAGTTCTTTCAGGTTCTCTCACATCGTAGTACGGGAGCCACGCACAGGTGAACCAAAAGTCTTCAAGCTGCTGGCCCTATACCCTTCGGTAGCATAAAGTCGGTGCACTCCTTCCTGAGGGTAGCCCACAGCTTGTGGTTCCTAGCCACCTGCGCGTTGGACATGTTGTGGACCAATTACTTCGATGATTTTGTGTGCTGTTGCCCCAAGAGCGAAGCGAAACACCTTTCAATGACCGTGCATGCCTTCTTTCATATCTTAGGATGGACGTTTGCAGAGGCATTGGCTCGAAGGCAGTGGACTTTGATGGTGTGTGTAAGGCACTAGGAGTGACCATTGATGTTTCTTTAATGCATCAAGGAAGGGTTCTGAGATTTCATCGACACCATCCAAGAAGTTGAGTTCCGCAGACGCACTGAAGTTGAGGGGCCGCATGGAGTTCACGGCTGGCCAACTTTTTGGACGAGTTGCCAAGACATGTCTTGCCAAGGTCACAAATCATGCCTATCATTCAGGTAGCACGGATGTATCGGACTCCTTGGCCTCATCCTTGTCGCTGTTCAAGACGTTTTTGTTGGCGCAGAGACTTAGGTTGGTTTCCCCAGCTTTGTCACAGACGTGGACAGTTTTCACGGATGCGAGTTACGAGCAAGACGAGTCACGGAGACCCACTGCAGGCTTCGGAGGTGTTTTAGTGTCCCCACCAGGAAAGCCCACTAACTTCTTTTCCTTGGACCTCTCGGGGGATGACCTTGAGAAGTTGAATCCAGCCGGGAAGAAGACAGCCATTTTTCAATGTGAGTTCTTTGCTGTGTTAGTTGCACCCAGTCTTTGGCAGAAAAAGCTCACCAATAGACAGGTCGTGGTCTATGTTGACAACGATGGTGTGAGGGATGTCCTCATTTCGTGTAGCACATCGGACCCAGTTGGTCATGTGTTGCTGACTAAAGTTTTGGAGCTGGAAGGAACACTGGCTTTGTCATCTTGGTTCACCAGAGTCCCATCCAAGAGTAACATCGCTGATGACCCAT
The DNA here is from genome assembly GCA_000507305.1 of Breviolum minutum Mf 1.05b.01. Lineage (NCBI taxonomy): Eukaryota > Dinophyceae > Suessiales > Symbiodiniaceae > Breviolum > Breviolum minutum. Next base: position 16,910 of record DF244287.1, on the reverse strand, counting down.
CACGAGGTGAGTGCAAAGGTTTGATTGCATCACAGGCAAGGCAGGATCCAGTTGATCCTATGTCGGTGTTGATGCAACTTGGGCCTGTGTCCTAAGTGGGGGAGATGTCAGGCCCGGCGTCCCCAATCGAAAAAGGTGCGATAGCTTGGATTCTTGCCGAGTGGTTTGGTTGTGGAACAAAAGTATCTTGTGCTTTGCATAAGGGTTTATGTGGAACAGCCAAAAGTGTGAGATGCCGCAACACTAACGAGGCTCAGTATTGTGACAACATGTTCCTTGCTCATGCTTGTAAGATATTAATCAAATGTGTTTGCAACTAAAGTCAATGTCAAAACATGTGTCTTTTCAAAATTGTGGCGCTCCCCGCCCACACCACCCGGCATCGCAATGCACAAAGCGTCGTCGCTTTGAATCGTTGCATCCGCAAGTTACGGTATGTTCCGTAGTCTCTGAATTTCCAGTTTCACACGGGCATGTGCAATGCCTAGCCCTAGCCTGAGATGTCAGGCCCGGCGTCCCCAATCAAAAAAGGTGCGATAGCTTGGATTCTTGCCGAGTGGTTTGGTTGTGGAACATAAACATCTGTGTTTTTTATCAGTGCAAAAAAATCGAAGATGCTTCAAAATTTGAAGGTATGAATTTTCGAAAATAATGATATTGATAAATTCGAAAAACAATAATGATGCTTGTGTTCATATCGAAATTGATGGCGAAATTTGGGACATAACAAAAATCAAAAAGATCCAAGTACGAAAATGTTAAGTGTCATATTGATTTGTTAAGCATTGATGAGCATCAAATTAGTTGTTTTTTGTAAATAACAGCGCAGCAGGCTTTTAAGGTGCCGCAAATTGGAAGTTACCATAGGTGAACATCATATGAATTCGCCATTGTTCACCCCACATCTCGTGACGCAGCGCCAGCCGACGATGCTTGTCGTATTGAGTCAATCAGGTACAATGTTTCCCAAAAACAAACTGATTTTAATGCCAAGGAACGCGGGTCATGAAGTAGGTCACGTTTTTGAAGGAAAATCATTTGTGAAACACCACTTCCACCTTTAGCCTGTAGCCCTATTGATATTAACAAAGCATACTTCAAAATTAATTCTCAAATTTTGTTTTTGGAAGGTAAACGGCTTTGAGCAATCAACTTTCCATTGGCATTGATCAGCGATTTTGAATTCAGAGTGATGGCCATGCCGATTGTTTCATGTGGAACACTTCATTGATTTGGCTCCAGGGGGGACATGTCGTGATCCCGAAGGGGAAGTCGGCGGCCTCCCTCCATTTGTCGGAGCGATTAAGGCCACAGGCAAACAGGAGTCCGAGGGTAATTTGATTTGGAGCAATTGGCAGGAAACGTAAAAAGATGAACAACAGATGTGCATTTTTTCTTGAGATGCATTTATGTTGGACTACTTTGGATCGTTTTTTGATTGAAAAATGGTTTAAGGATTGTCCTTTTTGGAATGTTCCCACATGTTCCAGGATGGGTACAAGTGTGTTGAGGGCTGCCATGTGTCAGGATGGCATCACGTGAAGTGGTTCCGCGAACATGGCCGCAGATCCCCCAGTGTGGGCGTTGTGATATCGCAAGAGAAGTGATGTAGATAAGTGATGTAGATAAATGATGTTGTCTTTGGGCGATCCATGTGATGAAGTTGTAATATTTTTTATAGTTTTGCCTTAAGTTGCACTCTGGCCTCCAATTTTTTTCGTTGCAAACTTGTGCATTCAAACTGTTCCAAGCTGTCCAAGATATTTCCCCAGGCAAGGTTTAAATGCAGCCGAAAGGATCAAGTTTGGACCTCAATTTCGACACTGAAGTCACCATGGAATTTCTGCACATTTTTTCGTGAACGTTTCCGTTTCGTTGTTTTCCATTCTGTTTCGGTTTGCAGGGCAGAAAGGGAGCGCGCAGCTCTTGCCAATCCAGAGAATCCAGAGGAAGAGGCAGCAGTCGGACTTGTGGGCGAAATTGATGAATCTTCGATTTGAAATTCATCATTTCATATCATGTTTGTATGAAAATTTTGTAAGTTCACATTTTCAGACTTTCCAAAAAACTTGTCAGGTTTTTGATGATCTCCTATGGCAGGAGAATGTGGGGCCCACAACAAGGGCTCCATTTGGTGGGAATTTTTGTGGTGTTCGACCTTCCACCAAGGTCACTGATTTGCATCGAGTCATGGAGGTGGCAAAGTCACTTTGGCTGCTTCTGGAGCACAGCAATGAGGTTGGCGACGCTCCGACCATAGGGTACCATAGGACCATAGCTATGGCATATATGGCCTGATTACTGTTTGATAGGAACTCACTGGAAAATACAGGCCATGGTGCGAGTTGCCTTGGAGATTGCCTTAGATGGCACCTACAAAAAGGTGTTGTGGTGGCCGGATTTTTGGCGCGCTTCTTAGACTTGAGAGAAAAATGCATAGAATCAGCATTGAGATCGACGCCAGTTTTTGAGATGTTCATTTAGGTTTTCGGACCACGACAAGCGTGAATACTTCAAGGACAGCAACTTTTTTCGCTGTGTCTCCAGATTTGAAATGATTTGATAGGTGGTGCAGAGGCGTTTCAAAGATGAAACGTCATTGAAAGTGATCACGTTGCTTGCAGGAAATTGTCAGACTAAAAGTTGCCATTGCCATCGCAAATGCGAAGGGTTCGGCAGTCGATTTATCTGATACTCAGCAAGAATTATGCCATCTATGTGGTTGAATTCGTGAAACATGGAGAAAGACGGAAGTTCACACCACGCCGCCATCGAATCCAAGGAATTTGAGAAAAATGATCAGGAAAGCGAGTCGGGTCCTGAAAAAATTGCAAGGAATCTTTCTGGAAGTTTCCAGGGGACACAACGGACACAACGCGAAAACACCGTTTTTTTTAAAGGCTTGTGACCAAGCTGCGCCAACAGATCGCGGAGCTGGAGGCAAGGGATTTCCTGGTGATATGGCGTTTTGCAGCTTTGCTTATCACAGAACTCAGATCCTCAGGGATGGTTTTGACTGTCACTTTGACGGTCCAGTTGATACGGATGCTGATACACGCTTCAAATTGAAGCTTTGAGTGGAAAAAAGATCAGTCTGATGACTTTTGGTGCTTGGAATTTTGATGTCACAATTTTTTGGTGGAATTTTGATTGGCGACGCAGGCAGCCCTGAAAAATGCTCGCTTGGAAAAGGAGGCAGCTGACGCTCGCATTCGCGAGCTGGAAGCTGCAGCCCGGGAGGTTGGGAGATTTATAGTTGGAGATTGGATCTTCTGACTTATAGAGATTTTTTCCTGGGCACTCTATTCTTTCACAGGCTGAGGAGCGTTTGGCCCAAATGGAGAAATCCTTAGAGCAGCTGCGGAGGGAGGTGCACTCTGGGGTCGCTTCGGTCCGTGACAAAATGAGAGTACAGGACATGATTTATGGAGCAAGTGAAGTGTAAAGTTATGATCTAATCCAATTACTCTTTCTGTTTTCGTGAGTTTTTCAATTCATGAACATTTTCACATTTTCGTCATATGTTCACCTCGAATCTTCGTTGTTCGGGACAAAACCGTTGTGCTGCGAAATCTTGAGGTCAAAGAATTCCGGCGACAATCCGAGCTTCAGGGCAACAGCGTTTCGCAGGACCGTTTTGATGGAAAACACTTCGATGTCAACATGTGGCATTTCTGGGTTTTATTCCCCCGAAAAAGGACTTCACAAAAACTGGAAAATTGGTTGAAATCCTCTGTTTTTCTTGCCAGAATTTTGAGATATGCTTGGATGCCAAGAAATATGAACCATGAATGAAGATGAATTTGCTATTGAAAAGTGGCTGGATAGTCAGTCCATTGACAAAGTAGTTTCCTAAGCAAGCAGGTGTGAGCGCTGTTGAGCTTTCTTCATATTGATCCTGAAATTTCTACAGGAGGAGTTGGATCGTTTGAAGCAGCAATTGAAGCAGAGCTCCTTGGTATTCTCCACTTTGGGCGGTGTTCTTTTTGTTGCTGCGACGTTGTAGATGACAGTTGCTACACCATCCTGAGAGCTTATGGGCTTTAGGTAGTCTTTTGTTTAGGAAGATCTTTCAATCATTCTACCTCACGGGACCTTAGGTTAACTTTAGGTATTTGGCAGTTGCAGTGAAAGGTGGATTCAATGAAGTCCCATGTTTTGTTGTGTCACATCTCCGATTTCCAAGGTGAGGAGAAGAATGTCCAACTGGAGGAGATAATCAAAGAGTGCCTGGGATCGGAAAGTGTAAAGAGACAAAGAGTGCCTTTTGTGTATCATGAGGGATGTCTTTTTTGCACATCTTTTCTCACCAAGCGTTTTTGGAGGTTGCGAAAAAAGTTGGAAGAAGGCAACAAATCTGGCGAGACTGAAAAACTGAGTGTCTTGGACGAGGAACGGTACCTCTGAGGTGATGTGAATTGCTTGAAGATTACGACAAAAACAATGGATTTCTGGGTGTTTACTGAATTTAACTGCAGGATTCTGACAAGGATTCCTCACATTTTGACACGATCAACGCCTCCAAAACGTATCAAAACTTGATTCCTTGACGGCGCATCTAAGAATCGGAGTTGCAGATGGTGCTATCCTGAGAGCTGACACGGAAATGCCTGGTTTCTGGGAGGTTTTCACGACTTGATTTGGATTGGAAAAATGAGGCGAAAAAACGCATCGAAGAGTTGGAGCAAAAGTTGATGGATGTTGCAATCTCAGCTTTTGGAATTGCAAAGTCCCAGAAAAATCGCAGTGTAAAGATGATTTGCTGATTTGCTGTCTGAAACTTTCTGCATCTCTTCTTTAGTTCAGAAATATGTTGCGTTTTCAAAAACTTTGAAACGTTACGTATTTTTTTGGTCCGAAAAGTTGTACTCCGATTCTTCAAGGCTCAGAAAGAGATTGCGCTGCTCAAGAGGCAGAAAGGAGGTGTCAGTCGACTCAGAGTGATGTCAGGTGAGAGAATTCGAAATGGGAAACTCTTTGCTTGACAACTTGACATCATTCTGAGTATTTGTCCATCTGTAAATGACCTGTGTTTTGCATATCCATTCTTTAGGACATGTGTTTATCAAATTTTCCCATATATCTGTTTTTACATTGTCCATTCCATGTGTTTTTTTGGGAATCCCAGTTGTTTGTTCTGAGGCTCCAGGTCCTGCGACTCCCATCCCCAAGGTACCATGGCTCTCAGTTGTTTAGGCAATGTCGTTTGCATGTGACGATTTGACGTCTCTCTCAGTGGTTGGAATGAACCAATCGAACCAATGGAACTCATTTTATACTATTTGATGATTTGATGATTTGATGATTTGTCAACGAAATGATCCAATTTTCTGGTTTTAATGATACTAACAAGTTGATTTATCCCTGGAGACAACTTCACGTTTTTGGTGTCCAATTTTTACCGAGGATGATTCAGAGGCAATACGAAGATTGAAGGAGGAGCTGGAGGCTCCACAAACATGACTTCCTTCCCCCGCTTTCTAGGTTGATGGGGGATCAGGAACTTTATTTTGTTTGGGAAAATCTCATCATGAAGTCATGAACCAAATGGTGGGATCATGAGTTGAAGACTGGATAGATGGAGAAAGCAAGCGACCAGGAAGAGCGAAGGAGAAGACAAGAGTTGGAAGAATTATTGAAGAAAACCCAGGCGAAAATACAAGCAGAAAAGAAACAGTTTCATCATGTCTCATCAGAGATGACAGCTAAGAGGATGACAGCAGTTTTTTTCATATTGCCATCTGAGGATGAAATGGCTCAATTGCAGAAAGATATCGATGCTGAGAGAAAGAAGGCAATGAACATTTGCATCATGTCTCCGAAGATTTTCCAGATCCTCTCTTTGGAATCCATGATTTTGTTGCTACTATTTTTTCCACTGCCGAGTCTTTGGACCTGAGCAATCGGTTGAAGCAAATGGGCAACAACTCCGTCCGGGAAGCTGAAAGTAAAGCTGGGATTGGATGGATTTTTTGAATGCAATCTCAATCCAAGGACACCAAGAAGGAGATCGTCACGGAGATCAAAGAGGCCAACAAAAGGGTTTTATGTCGTGGAAAATGCTTGTAATTGTAATTATACCGTGAAAAATTGAATCCTTTTTTTTGGTTGAAGTGGAGAGCAAACATTTAGAATGGAAGGAATGATGGAGTGGATGGAGTAGATGGAGTGGATGGACGTGATGTGATATCAAGATAGATGAGTCTTCTCACTTGAGGTGACGGTACCTGGTGGCTTAAGTGAGGAGCAGGCAAGGGGTTCCAAGCGTTGAAAACTGGAATCAACATCAACAAGATAAACATAGACACTGTTAGGGCAAAAATGATGCCCAACATGATTGCTTGGACATGGATTTGTTAAGTTTGAAAGGTCAAGATGACGTAGAGTCTTGCAGAGCCTTGTGTATACATCAAAACAGTTTTCTTTTCATAGGAATGTTGTTTCAACCCAAGAAAAACAGTTCCTTAATCCTTCCCTTTGGATTTGCGTTTTAAATCCATAAAGCCTTGTGTAAAAAACCAGCCCCCGCGCCAGATGCGGGAATTGGAAGAGCTCCGCGCGAAAGCTGAAGAGTTGGAGAAGCTCAAAGCCAAGTTGAAGAAGCGAGATCAACAAATTGCTTCCCTTCAAGAGGCGATTTCGTTGAAAAAATTACAAATTGCAAGGCTTTTTGTTGAAATGTTCAGAATGAATTCAATAGATTGGTATCCGGAAATGGTTAGATGGTGATCTAGTGATCCTGAATGTTCAGGATAATGACAAGCTGAATGAGGAGCAAGTTCGATTACTGAAGTTGTTGAAGCAGGCAGGCGACATTTTTGAAAGTTGGACATGGTGAAATTGGATGCAACATTTTCGACCCAGGTAAGGGAACAACTTCGAATCCTCATGGAGCTGGCTGAAAAGAAGGGTTTGGGTGAAATGCTTAGTGCGATCTCTGAAGAAATTAAAGATGTGATGTACCATGTACCTGAAAGATGGAGCAAAGGCCCGAAACATCCCGTGTTTCAGGTGATGTGATCAAGAAATTGTTTGAAGAAGCCGGAGTCAGCAGCTTAAATCGACAAATTATTACATGACAACGACACCGATGTCGCTTCAGCGTTTCAGCCTTTCAGCTTCAGCTTTGTTGCTGAGTTGGGTAAAACCATGGCCGATCCAGACTACACCTGCTTCGATCGGCTCTATGATGATGCCTTACGGCGCATGGACAAGCAACGTCGTATGGAGTGGTACCGTTTGGGGAACACCGGTGAACCACCACCTTCCTTCAAAGCCCGGGAACCTTGAACAAGTTGAAGCGTGGTGTGTTTTGTTGAGTCTATGTTTCGTATGTTTGGTGCAAGAACTTCTTCGCTTTGTGTGGTTTTGCATTGTTTTCCTTCCTTTTGGCTCACAAGGGGCTTGTTGCCCAGCGAAGTATTCTTTCCATCACAGGGAGCAAAATTCAGCTCTGAAGTATGTCAGGTATGAAGGTGTCCGCAGCATGGCCTGGTGCAAAAACTGCAAAAAAACAAATCGAAAAGTTGAACACCAAGTATCAGTAATATCAGTGAATTCGAATGGTTGGAATGGAAAAGGCGACAGAGAGCCTTTCTGCTTTCGTTTTCTTTTCGCCATGGCTGACACATGCAGAATGCTGCGACCCTTGCAGCAGAGATACGAGAAGTGGCCGTCACTCGTCAGGGAAGTTGCCAATGTGGCTTTGTTGTTTTTAAGAAAATCATCTTCCAGGCGTTGGCCCCGTATCTTCATCCTGGGCTCCTTCGCCATCTACTTAGAGCTTCAGTCGAAAGTTGTGATAGTAACAGGTTGATGTGGGTCAAAAGCCACTGCTCGCCTATCTTGTTCCGAGGAAGGCACTGTCCTGAAGAGTCCCGTGGTCAAGGAGTCTTTACGACCAGGTCCGTTTGAGGTTACAAGATTCCCAAGTTTTTCCCACACAAATCAGCATTTGAAGACTTTCCATCATACATCGAATTTGAAGATTTTCCCCACCTGGACAGGTCGCTTCGTTCTGGCGAGTTGTTGGTGGCGTTTGGGGGACTCAGTCGTCGTTGTCATGGTATGGGAAAATGCCAAGATCTTCAATGTAAGGTCAGAGCCATTGGCCGCAGTACAAGGGGTGCCCCTAAGATTTGTGGATTAGTGTGAATCATGGCATTCAGACTGTTGATGGTGATTTGGCATGATGGTTGTCATTTATCCGTATTTATCCCATTATTTACAGCATTTTGTCATGATTTTGATCACATCCCAGGTTGAGCCACAGTTCTTTTTTCGTAAAGCTGCCAGGTACCTGAAGCAGATTTGGCCAACTCCTTGGCTGACGAGATCTTAGCACATTTGGAAGGTGGGTGAAATGTTCTGATGCGACTAAAACAAACACCTTTTTAAACAAAACGAGCAGCGAGATCTCGATTTTTGCTTGGTGAGATGCCGCCTTTGCAGAGCAGTTTTGGAGCTTGAGTACAGGCTCGAGTCCTTCAGTTAAACTCTCTATTGATGGCATATATTTCGAGTGTACACAGTCCCAGTTCCATCACGATTTTGCCGGGCGCTTTGCCATTGAAAGTCAACAGGTGATGTTGAAGCTCCAAGGCCTAAGCGTTTATGCCTTGATGTACGAGAGAAGGCAACGGGTGCACGGGTGAAACTGTGTGAAACCCCGTTGACCTGTGGTGATTTGTGGAAGTCAAGTTCATTCTTTGTGTCGCAAAAAATTGTTGGAACTTGAATCCATATTGTGGACAGAGAAATATAAAAAATGCGCTCAGTGTTCGAAATTTCTACTCTACAGAGTTGCTAAGCAGAACCTGATTGGAGCTGAGTCATAAATCCGAGCATAGGGATGGAATATGACGCTAATGTAAGTGTTGAGGAATCTCAACATGGGAAAACACACCTCGTTGCTAGACATGTACCAAGTGCTTGGTGATGCTGTCGAAGTTCTCCTTTTTTGGTTCCTCTTCGAAGAGACGCTTCTACTAACCAACCTTGCAGTATCAGGTATGGTGGAATGATGCCAAAAGATGCTTGATCGGTTGAGAGTCTTGTGAATAAGATAGAATAGCTGCATAGCCGAGAATAGAGAATAGTTTGTGTTCGTCAATGAGAACACTAAGAATAGTGTGTATGTATGTATATATATATATATATCAATATGTTGTCTTAACTGCATTTGTAGGATTTTGGTGAAGGCGTCCAATGCCAGTCCCCGCAGGTGCTTCGGATCATCGCAGTGAATGCGCATGTCGTGGTCTCGGAGTTGGAAATCGATCGACTTTTTGTTGGTCTAATGCCCTGAGATTCTGCTGAGGGTTGGCCGAATGAAGAGCAGAAAGGTTTAGGCTTATGGCAATGGCAGGCTGGTTGCGAATGTGTGATCAGAAAAAAGATGTAAGAAACTGTCAAAAGATGCAAACGTATATCAGATTTGCCAAACTTTTGTTGATTTGTCAACGTTTGCAAAGGCATACATGAACCACGCGAGCCCTATGGATGCCAATTGTTCCAGCATTTTCATTGGCAACGTCGGGGCCCGAGCTGCCTCCAGCTGCAGCGGGATCCCAATTATCGGCAGGAATGGGCGGATAGCTCAGGTTGTGGTGATGCGAGCACTGTGTGACATCGACGAGAATCAGGATTAAATGATTGAACACAATGTCAGAGAATCATTTCCAAAGTGCTAGAGAAACCAGGATTGTCAAATGTCGAAGTGGCTACATTTTGCAGGAAACACTGAAAGTGAATGATTTGAACATCGATTTTTGATGCATGGTTTGTCGAATCAATCTATCACGAAACTTGTGAAGTGGCTTTATCTGCTGGTCATGTTCCTCATGTTCCTCCAGGTCCTTGGTAGCCCATTGGTAGCGTATTCTCGTATTCTCGTGGGACCTTTCTCTTTGCCAGGAGATCGTGAATTCCTACTGTCCACCTTCGGCCACGTTGGCAGTCCGCCACGTCATCTTAAGGTGGGAAACAAAACATGGGAACATGTGGAAAATTGAGGAGAAAAATGTGGAAATTGGGAGATCTCCAGATCTGGAGAAGATTGATGGCTGAAGCTGCTCCAGCTGCTGCCTTTCCAAGGCACACCGGAGTGCCGGAAGAAGACGACGACACCTTGGAGTCTTTTTGCCCAGACTTCCCGTTGGGGTTTTGGAGACCAGGTTCACCAGCTGAAAAGAACCAAAAAACTGAGGCATGACAAGGATAGTGAGAAGGTACAAGAAGCAGTGCACGGGGTCCTAAACATTTCACATCCTGTCTGTGTTGAATCTCCATTTAGATCATTTATATTACGTCATAGTAGCAGTAGCATATGTCAGCCATCCAAAGTGGAAGGCAACACAATGAAGACGTCAAAAAAAAAGTTTCAAACAATGCTGAACTGCTTCCAACTTGTGACAAAAAGGCAAAGAACATCCTCCATCATGGAGGCACGGATGCGTTTCGGAGGATGCTATGGAGCCCTGATGTCTTGCCACGGTTGTGTGACAGGCTGCCATGGATGCCATGCACGGATGTGATGCGGTGGAAGGCACACGGCTTCTTCGCCAGGTGAAGGCCTTAGGTTTCTTAGGTTTCAAGGTGATCAGAAGAAAGAAGAACATGATGGACACCCAAAGTAAAAACAAAGTTTTGTTTATCATGTTGCTGGTGATGAGTTTTCATCATCATCGTCATCATCATCATGATCATCATCATCATCATCATCATCATCATCATCATCATCATCATCACCATCATCATCATCATCATCATCATCATCATCATCATCAACGA
>DF244286.1:12904-28707 GCA_000507305.1 Breviolum minutum Mf 1.05b.01 | reverse complement strand
ACTGTAGCAAAATGCTGCGGGGACAGCTAACTAGTAGGGTACAAAAAAAGAAAGCACATTGTCACCATCATGTCAGATCTCAAGTCTGCAAAAAAAGCGGATTTGAAACTAAAAAAAGCGGATTTGAAACTAAAAGACCTTTGTTCAAGAAACCAACTGGTTCAAGAAACCAACTGGAGTACCGTTCAATACAACCATGTTACACTCTCTGCCCCATTCTGTTCGATCTATCATTCCCCAGCAATAGCAGAAGGATCTAGCGGTGTTGCTACCTTTCTCCCACACCCCCTTACTGCATTATCTCACTCAATTATTACTCCTGGTTATCTTTTGACCATATCTACCTCTATCGGAGGCCTCTCTGTGGAACTTATTAATGTCTATCTTCACCCGCGCAAAATCTCCAAATTGGGCTCTTCCCTTCTTGCCCATCTTCGTAGTGAGCACAGTCGTTCCCACGACCTACGGTTTATTGGCGGGGATCTTAATCAGATCAATACAAAAGTACCCAACCTGTATCAACAAATCATCATGGAACTAAACTGTATCCCGGCGCCTACGCTACCCACCTACCGGCTTCCAAACGGCTATACTAGTCCTCTGGATGCTTTTCTACTTCAATATCCGGATTACTTGTCCCAAATTTGTGACCTACTGGCCCTCCTTCCAACCCACAGGATATGGCATCCTCATCTGTAAATTTACTCGTACCTCATCTGTCAGGCCCTGTCCCGATAACTTACCGGCTCCGCACATTCCATCCTCTGTCTTCTATACCCCGCCGTCCCAACAGGATTCTCCACCTCTAAGCGCTACCCCATTTCTCTCTCACCTTCATCGATCCCTGCTTTGTCTACCTACCCCAACCACAACCGCTGTCAAATCAACCATTTGGGCATGATGGCACTCTTTTGGTAAACAACCACATCTCACTCCTACCCCTGCCCATCACTTCCATATACTCTCTCGTAAATTAACCTCAGCCAAAACAAGAAATGTCACCGTTCTCCTTCCTTCGCTTAATTGGTTACTGTCTCACTTTCCGTCCGATCCTTACCAATTTCCCATCCATCATGACGCCCATGCAACCCTCCCAGCGCCTCTTCTCTCTGACCTATTGATCAAATACGAACTGCTCCACTCTCTCTCTTCAAAGACTCGAACATAATTTTCTACTCCCTTCCCTGCCACAAAGTCTAAATGTCGGGTTGCCGTCCCAAGATTTGGACTCACCAAGACGTCATTAAATCGGAATCTGGCCATATCTGCACCACTAGCTCCACTTTCGACTCAGCTCTAAGAGCTACTCCGTCTTTCTGGCAAGATTTTCCTCCCAACTCCCAATAGACCTCCCAGAAATGACTCGTTTTTCTTCCATCCCACCTTCTGACATCGACACCTCATTCATGGTACCAACCTCGCCTCTTCCTCTTTCTTCGATGCCTCTCTGAGTTTATACACTCACAGGTAACCAGCTCTGCCAGTAGAGCACGGTAGAGACTGTCGAAGGTCGTGACACACACCAAAAGGACGCACTGCTACTCGCCAGTCACCTCATCATCCAGTAGCGGGCAATCAGAGAGCTTACCCTTACTTTTGCCCTTGTGAGTACTTGGTGGAATTCGGATGGAGAGGCAAGTGCGGAAATGAGGTAGGGGGACATTGCCCAGAATGGTCTGTTCTCGAGCTGCATCGATGGCCATTTTTGGTTGCACAAGTCTTGTAGCAAGCGGAACTGTAAGTTTTGCGATACTTGGAATTGGGAGCGGAGATTGTTCTTCGAACCTGTTGTGTCAAAGATCTTAGCCAGGTCGGAGTGGCTGACGAAGCACATAAGCGCCTACTCGTGGTGGTAGGTCCACATCTGGGGCAGAAACAAAGGAAAAGCAAAATTCAACGAGAAAGACTCCTAGAAAGGCGATACACTTCCTCTTCCACTGCAACGGCATCCCATTACTGCGCATGGCAGCGACTCCGCAACAAAGGTGCACCGCTTGCCCTCGCTACAAATGTGCCTCCCAACCAATGTCCACTTTGCACCAGCCACTAGCGGCTCTACCATTTAGATGCACCTGCCTGGTTCCCATTCCACAACTCTTGGATCCGATATTACGGAATCACATATGGCGACTTCACCATATTGGTGCACCTGCCAGCTCTTGGATTTATTTAAAATTGGATGTACGTTTGCCATGCAACATACCAATGAATGCCTCCTAACCGTCCGAGTGACTTCACCATATAGGTGCATCTGCTCCACCGGTCTATGGGGGAAAAAGAAAAACGGCAGACAGATCCAAAGTGGAAGGTAGCCCAGCTGGTTGACCTTCTACGTTTATCAACGTTCATCATTTAACTGATGATCCTAACACCTGGCCGTCCTCTCGTTCTGGTCTCGCGGCTCACGGACGAGATTGCAACCTACTGTTAGTCGATCACCAATGCAACCGTCCCGTCTTTACGGATAGCAGACGGATTTATTGTCCTTTTTCTCTTTGGATACTCTCTCTTTTCTCTTCTTCTCGAGTACTTCGGAGTCCGACAGTCAGCTTAGCAGTCTGCAACGCGTCCATCGTTGCGGAATCCTTTGCTCGCCCGTCTTCCAGTGCTCCTCTCTCTGTATCTCCCCTTCTGTGTCTGTACCTTGATACGGTTATAGTTGGTGCTGTGGCTGGTAACGGTGCTCCAAGGTCCCTGTCAGATGTTCGTTTCTCGGGAGTCGGCTGGACTCGCCCTTTCGTTCTCTGACAGGGAGACCCAATATTTCAAATAAAGCTTTGATTTCTTGTAGATCTTTTTTGAATCAAAAGAATATTGGGTCTCCCTTTTGGGTGCCATTTTTGGACTCCATTTTGAGGGTCAAATTCTGGCACCATTTTTGAGTCCATTTTTCAACCTCCATTTTGAGGTCCAAAAATGGTGCAAAATTTGCAAAAGTTTTTGCTGTCAAAGCTGCATAGCAAAACTTTTTCCAGCAAATAAACATGCATGTCAAAATGCATCTGTAGTCATTTCCCAGCTAATTGCATCTTTCAACAAAATTCAATCCTCCACCTGGTCAAGTCTTCCAAAATAACAACAAATTTTAATTGCCACATATGTTGCATATAAGCAAGATGGATTAGAGTCTCAGAATCTGATACTGTAGATCACCCTATAATGCAATCACCGGTGGACCGGTTGTTAGGCATGCGTGCTCTCGGCGGTGCCATTACTAGCCCTTGCTCTCCAATGACACGGGATACCGGCGACTCCCACCCGCAATCTTCGGATTGAACACATTTTAGTACGCTGTTGTTGGTTTGTTGTTCAACCTCAACATAGTATTCAAAGGCACTCTCTGGGAGACTGCTAGGATTACTCTGTGTTTACAGATGGCGTGTACAGTTGTCATTTAAATACAGAAACCAGATGCCTTGATTGTTTTATAGTTAGCGCTGACAGAAGGGCGACCGCCCGGACAACGACCTTCGTTGAGCCATGCAGCCATTAGACAAAAAAAAACATTCAGGCAATAAGCGGAAAGAAAGGGAATTCGGGATGTCTTGTGCCCTAGGGCCTCCCTTAGTACTGTGAGGGGTTAAAATTGGAATACGTATGGAGTTTGAGTCAGCTTGACCATTAAATCTTTGAAAATGTTCAAGTTGTGTTTCAAAAGGATAAGGAGTAATTGAAATAGGTGACGTGAAATAGAGAGGTTCAAGAAAGGAAAGCATGAATGTGTGACCCTCAAATTGAAAAGTAAGAGGGATTTGGTCCATAGGAATGGTATCCAATAGACTAGAGGGAGCAGTGAAGGCAAGTACTTCTTTAATGGTGCCTTGATGTGATTTGACTGTTTTGATTTGTGGTTGATTTTGACATAGGAATCTAAAATCCAAATATTTGNATTTGAAAAAGTCGGGAGTCCAAAAGAGATCACTTGTGGACCCGATACCCTCTCTTTGGATTAATGACAGTTTAAGCACAGTTCTGACTGCCACTGTTGCAAATGACGTGCGCAGCCAGGTAAAAAAAAACATTGGGTCGAAGTTGACTTGCTTCCATGATCCTCCTGTTCTGGATAGGCGACTTTGCCTCAAGTCTACTGCTGTAGGAGGCGATAACTCTTTAGTTTGCTCCGCACTTGTTCTTTCAGCTGACGTTAGTCTTTGGGAGACTTGAAGGTGTTTCGTTTTGCTTGAGATTGTTTCACTCAACGTTTGACCACTCAATGTAGTAACTCGAGCTCGTCTTTGGCTCAAGAATCTTTCGTGCGGGGTTTTCACATAGTGGCGGAGCTGTCTCAGCTCTGGAACCTTTGGGAGAGAGAGTCTTTTTCACGTAGGAGAAGAGAGGAACTTGTTTTGAGACTTTGTTTTCTTTGAACTGAAAGAATGAGACGTAGTCGAGATCCTAGCAGATCAGCTGGTAGGTCCAGGAGGCCTGTGTGGGACAATCCAAGAGGACAGTTGCCTGGAACTGGAATTCTGGAGAAAATCATACAGTGGGAATATGGAGGTTCAACTCAATCAAGGAGTTCAGGAAGTGTAGCTGTTGCTGGAGAGTCATTATCTGGAGGACTTCAGGGGAATGTGTCAGGAAGTGGTTCTGGAGGAGCCTCTTCAGGTGGACAGGTAACTGTGCTGGTGAAGAAAGACTGAGCTTGTTTCAGATTCAGGAATTCGTTTTTCATCTTTCAATCTTCTACGCTGGCTTTGCTTCGCCAAGCCAAGATAACTGAGCGGAATCTGGTGCAGTTTCACGTCACCATGTTTCACCACTTTTGCCCATAGGAAGCCAATGCTTGAGGGTTTACCTCGCTCTTGACTTATCCAACACAGTATTTCGTGTGAAATACTCAATTAAAGGCCAACAATGTAAACACTACTTCATATCCTCCACTCACCGGCCTTTCTGCATGTTTTTGTCATAAAATGACATTTTCCCAACCTGGTGAATACGACCATAGCGTCCTTTACATCACTGCTCAGCTGACTGAAGGGCGCTCCCCGGGATCAACCCAAGCAGCCGCCAGCAAAAAAAAAACGTTTTTCATCTTTCAATCCTTTTGCAGCGCCTCAGCATCACTGGGTCCAGCAGAACGTTATGAAGGTGAGTTTATGGGGGCTTCTGAATTTCTCATTCGGAGAGTGAATGAAGAGCTGCAAAGAGCTTTTGAGGCAGGAATGCCTTCATCCCATGTATATCTGTCACCAGAAGTATATCACATTGGGACCCCAAGTGAATGTACGACTTCAGAAGGTTTTCGAAGTGTAGTATTTCAAAGAATTCCATCAGTTCAGTCTCATCCAACATCATCTCCCGTTTCGTTTGGGCCTTCGACCCCAGTTCAGTCTGCAAGTGCAGAACCTGCGGGATTGCTGAGCTCTCCAGGAGGGATGTCTGATGTTGGAGGTACTTTGACACCGCCCAGGATGGCAGGATCTTATGGGGTACCTTTGAATGATCCAGTTTTTGGAATTTCTTCTGGAAGTATTCCTTGTGAGAATCCAGGTCAGAGACCTATACCAGCCCCAACACCACCACCACCTGCAGGGAATGCAGGAGTGAAGGATCCTTATGTTCATCTTCTTGAATCGCAGTCGGCAATGAGTATGCTGATGATGCAGATGGCGAGGGAAATGAATCAAAGGAGTCTTCAACAGCAGTTGCCGCAACAACAGCAGCAACAAGTTGGGCAAGATCCAAATCAACCTCAAGCTGCAGGGCAGCAAGGGGGTCAGACTGGGGCATATCAGAAAGAAATGAAGATGGATGAGAAATGGATTCCAGCTATGCCAGTGCCAGGATGGAAATCTTGGACTTCGAGAGGAAAAGAACTGTCAGGTTTCAAGGATTGGTTGGAGAAGTTCAGTGGTTGGTTGAGTCTTATCCATGATGCTTATGGACCAAAGCTTTGGGAAACTATCCATGCAGACTATCCCATCCGACCTTGTAGATCACCTGAACAATTGATGCGGAGTAAACGTTTATTCCAAATCCTTCAGCAACAGTTCATGGGCCACAGCAAGATAGAGAATCTGATCAGATCTCGTATTTCTGCAACAGGACTCACAGAATCCAATGGATTCGAGCTTCTTCGGCTGATTCGAAAGGAGTTCTTTGATGTCCAGGACGGAAGCCTTGAGTTACCGAGAGATGAGTTCCGCGTGAAGAGAACAGAACATCTTTTGGACATCATCCGGGAAGTTGAATCAGAGATTGAATCCTTTCATGCGATGCTTGATGCCTCGGTGATTGTTCACCAATTGGGTGATGTTAGGATCAGTGAAGGAGACCAGTTTTTGCTGTATCTTCGAAATCTACCAAGTAAAGTCCAAGAGTTTCTCCAGTTGCATCAGAACGCTGTGACCGTACAACAGCTGAAAACAGGAGTCCAGGACTATTACATCAGAACTCGAGTCCAAGGTGACCTAGGATCAGTGCATGTGGCACAGCCTGTGGGGAAGCCCGATGTCAAGGACAAGACGTGCTTCAACTGTGGAAAGAAGGGCTGTCCAGAACCCAAGAAGTGCAGCCATTGTGGCAAGAAGGGTCATTCAGCAAAAGATTGCTGGGAGAAG
Source organism: Breviolum minutum Mf 1.05b.01 (assembly GCA_000507305.1). Taxonomy (NCBI): domain Eukaryota; class Dinophyceae; order Suessiales; family Symbiodiniaceae; genus Breviolum; species Breviolum minutum. The sequence continues at coordinate 22,141 of DF244286.1, read as the reverse complement.
CATCCTGATAAGAAGCCAACGGCTAAACCAAAAGCCAAAGGCCAGCCTACCAAGCCTGGTGGAAGAGGCAAAGGTAGGGGAAAAGGTGGAAGAAAGACAAAAGGAAGAGGAAGAGGAAACAAGTTTCGAAATGTTGAAGGGGAAGAAGAAGACGAGGAGCAGGATGAGGACTATGAAGATGAGGGTGAGCCTGAGGGTGATGATGTGGAGCATCCTGAACCTGAGGGTGAAGATCCAAGTGGGTCTGTCAATCAGATCAATCAGATGACCATGTGTGTGCGTGGGAAGCCAGTGACTGTGGCAGCCTCAAGCTCGAGTACTGAGAGAGTTGGTAGTGAGCAGCGCCGCGTAGATGAAATCAATCTTGCAGAGAAATTTCAGTCTATAGGGGTAGGAGATCCTAAGAGAAGATGGCTTGTGGACAGTGGAGCCACTTGTCACATCATCTCAGAGCGGTGGTTGTCACACTACAGGGTTGTTTACAAGTATGAAGTTGGCATTCCTGTCCTGAAGGGAGCAGGTGACAATGTTTTACCCACGAGAGGCATGGTAGATCTTGAATGTAAGATTGGTAAGATCAAAGTTATCATGAGGAAAGTCGTCATTTGTGCCCTTGATCTGAATGTTTTGAGTTCTTATACTTTGCATGAACAGGGGTGGGAGACACGTCTCGGTACTTTGAAGGTCAGTGGTTTGTATCACAAGAAGGTCAAATTTCCTTTGAAGATTTCAGATCGTGCTTGGTGGTTGGAAGTACTTGTTCTGAAAAATCCAGGAAAGTCATCACGTAGGAAAGGTAACGGTCCTCAAGACATGGAGATTGATCATGTAGGAACGGTTCAATCCAGCTTGTCGTCTTATAAGGCCTGTCAAACCAAGGCTGTTGTGACTGAGGTTGAATCCGAGCACAAGAAGCCCGTGGAGACCTTGGAAGGAAAAAGAGAGGTTTCGTGCATTCCACACGTTTCAGCAGCAGAGAATGCAGGACATTTCAAGAACATGAGAAGAGAGTGTCAAGTCAAGAGTTTTGATGGACTATGACTAGGACCATTTTCTTATGTTTGTCGCATGATGCGTTTTTCAGAGCCCAATACCAACCAGTTTGAACCTGAAAGGGGTTCAGTTTATTCTGAGAGATGTGTTGGAGATCAACACTATGTCTGCGTCGTGAACCCAGATCAACAGAACCCAGAGAGAGTGAGAGGCTTTCCTGTTGAGATTGATGTTGAAGAAGGGGGAAATGATGCAGGTGAGAACATTTTTGATGATGATGATCTTGACAGTGGGGCAGTTCCCACTACACCTCCAAAGTCAGATCAGGGATCCGATCGGGAACAAGAGGCCCAGGGATGTAGCTGATGAGAGAGTTGCACCAGGTCCTGGTGATCCGAATGATCCGGATGATCCGGATGGGGAGGATTCGGACGATCCGAATCAACGGAACATCCCCGAATTGGAGGGAAACCTTTTGTTTCAGCGCGAGAGCAGGGGCCACTGGCCATACGATCGTGGGTGTGATGCGTGTGTACAAGCACGTGGGAGAACACCAGCTCGTCGCCGGAAACAGAAGGCAGAAGAAAGTGGACAGACAGCTGAGTTTCAATTAGCTGCAGATTACACTTTCATTGCTGGACGTCATTGGAGACTTTTGGTCATGCTCATGATCCACACAGGTATGCTAGGAATTGTCGTAGTGACTGGAAATCGTGAAAATGATGTCAAATCCGTAGCTTCTGTTTTGAATGAGATAGGAGTAGGAGGGTTGAACATCGAGATTGCTACTGATAATGAGCCTTATTTGATGGACTTGATGGCCAAGCGTTTGAGTAAATCCAATGCACGAGCCTATCATTGGCGGAACATCTCCGAGTACCGACCTCAGGCAAAGGGTGTTGAACGTGCAGTTGGCATTGCAAAAGAAGGAATCTACACCAACTGGTTGGCCTTTGAGCAGCATTGTCAGTGTAGGATTGCACTAGAGTCACCTCTTTTAGGCTATTTGGTCGGATATGTTTATCGAACATTCGATGTGTTTTGCGATCAGAAGAGGAGTGGGACTCCACTTGAACGTTTGCGGGACTCAAGGGGAGGTCAAAAGCCGTCTTCTTTTCCGTTTGGAATCATTGGATTCTCAAAACCTGCTGTTTTAGCACCATGGAAGGGTCAGAGATTGGTGTTGTGCGTTTACTTAGGGATGAGATATGTCACAGGTGGTGGCGTGCTCGTTTTTCCGGTGAACCCAGATTCTTTTGGAAATCGGGAGGTTATCCGTGGACATTCATTTCGAATTCGAGAAGGGGTTCAATTTGATGTTCAAACGGTGTGGCCTTTGTTGGCTGGAGTGATTCCAAATGATCCAAGTGTTGCGCCACCTTTTGTTGATCCCAGGGAATCGTTGGAGAATCCAGTTAGAAGATGACATACCAGTTTTTCCATCTCCTGGTCCAAGAGATCCATGTCCAGCAGCAGAACCGTCTGCTCCGTCAGCAGCAGCGCCACCGTCTGTGGCAGCCCCAGCTGATGACACGATGGATGTTGATTTGAGAGGAGATGACGATGATTTTCCCATGGAAGAACTAGGCTGTATTGAAGATCATTGCATTCATTGGTATCATCAAAGTGTTTGGAATGAGTTTGCATCTATTGAAAGCTGCATGGAAGTAGGTTCCACGAACACCACATTCACTGAGAAGTTTGGGGGCATCGACATTAATGTTGAGGTACCGTCCGAGGTGAATGATGAATTGACAGGTTTGGCTTTAGATTTAGATCATTCACAAGTTGTTGAAGGAATGAAGACTGAAGTTAGACAATTGGAATCTTTGAAAGTAGGTAAGAACATGACGGAGTCTGAATCTAGGAAATTAGCTAAGGAAAAAGGGGTAAAGATCTTGACGTCACGTTGGGTGAACACACAAAAGACACCCACTTTGGCCAGATGCCGTTTAGTGGTGAGGGACTTTGCATCTGGAGCGGAGAGCGCATTTAGATCAGGGATCTATGCACCCACCTCTTCCTTGGACTCGTTGCGTTGTGTCTTAGCCTTAGCATCGTTGTGGGATCTTTGGTTGATCACATCTGATGTTTCAACTGCTTTCATGTATGCAGAAGTTGAAGAAGATGCATGTGATTTAGTTTTACTACCATCAAACATCTCATTCAAAGGAGAAAGAGTTGTTTGTTTACTTTTCAAAGCCATGAACGGTCTCTGCAGAGCGCCGTTATTGTGGTTTTACCAATTGCAGAGGACAATTTACACTCTTGGTGGGGAGGATACGTTTGAAAGTACTTTGTGTCGAATTCCTACCAAAAGGGGTGTCATTCTGTTATTAATCTATGTTGACGATCTGTTGATAGCTTCACAAGATCAACAAGAAGGAAAAAACCTTTTGAAGAACTTGATGGAGATCTGGAAAATGAAAATTACAGGGCGTATCGGTTGCAGGAAGCAAGGCGCGCTGGAATTTCTCGGTCGTTCCATCTACAGGTCTCGGGATGGTGAATCATCTTTGTACTTTGGTGTAAGTCGTGAGTACATGGTTGGCATTTTTGAATCATGGGGAGAAAACATCAAAGCAGGTCACACAGGTTTGATGCCTAAACTTGAAGATGTTCACAAAGAGTTTGTAAAGAAGTTTGGTGAAGAACCTCTCACTGAGAAGGGGATTCAGAGGTATCGTCGTGTTCTGGGTCAGTTGGCATGGGCCGCTCTCTCCAGAGCAGATCTTTCGTTTCCCATCTCTTTTCTTTCGAGGTTTCAGGCCAAGCCCAACCCTGCAGCAGAGCAGTGTATGCGTGTCTTCATGAAATGGCTATCAGGGAACCTGCATTTTGTCCAAAGAATGCCAGCACCTGGGGTTTAGATTCAGTATCAGGCGCTATCTTAGTGTACCGTGGATGCTGTGTCAAGTTTTTCTCCAGAAAACAAGAAGTACCGGCACTATCTTCCGCAGAAGCGGAAATTATTTCCATAGTCGACACTGCAAAAGAAATGGTATCAGTAGGCATGCTACTTCAAACCATGATCCAAGGGATTCCACTTGATCCTTTAGGTATGCCACTTCAAACCACAGGTGAGATGGGTCTCACAATGTTCAATGATGCCAAAGCAGCTATCAGTATGGGAAAGATGGATGGTTTACTCCGTCGTGTCCGGCACTTAGAGCTTCGCGTGAAATATTGTCAACATTTGTACCGTAGGCGACAGTTGTCTCTGACGCATTGGCGTGGGGATGAAAACCCAGCCGACGGACTAACAAAGAGTTTGCGGCCTTTAAACTTATGGACAAATCCGGGTCCGAATGAAAAAGGCCAGAATTGGATCAAGAACTTCTTGAACCAAATTCAAAGAGAAGAAGAATTGAAAGAACTTGCACAATTGAATGTGGATCCGAACGTGCGATCCAAGAAGGGGAGTTGTCAGTAACACTCATCAGTTGTGTATGTCTCACACGTTTTTCGCATGTCATCTTTCCTTTTCTCATTTGTTTCGTCTTTCATAACAAGTTGGAAACACCTTCATTGAGAAGAGATGTGATGTTTAATTTGAGTTTTGGGCTGTGACGTTTCACACTAGCTACCTAGCTAACTAGGTTAGACTAAGCTTCTAGCTGCGGGTCTGCCTATTGCGTCTAGTTGCACGATGCCAAACGGATGTTTTGCTTGCTTCTGTTGGAAACGGATGCCTCACCGGAGGAGAGCAAACGAAGTTAGTCTTTGTTATCTCCAAAGTGGAGGAACCTGCACCGGCAGGAATAACCTTGAGAACCTGCACCGGCAGGAATATTCTTTGGAACCTGCACCGGCAGGAGGAACGATGAATCAAACCCAATTTGATTTCAAACCCAATTTGATTTTGCTTTTTGGAATGAAAGAGAAAATTTGATCGGTATTTTGATCATGCCATCGGAGAATTTGTGGCCAGAGTTTTTCCAACGGACATGTTCACTGTTCAGATTTCTCGATCAGTTGTTAGGTCTTTATTTCCAGATTCTTGGATTTCATTGAATCGAAGTTTGATTTTTCGTTTGAGATCAAGAAACTTCTGAATCCGTTTGATACGACTGCTTTCCTTAAAGGAAGTTGTGAATTCAGTCTTTTGTGAGCCTGTCTTCTCAAGCTAGTATTGTGTGATCCTCGTTACGTTTTTCCGGTTGATTGAACATGTCTTTATCTCCAAATGGTGCGGAAATTGCTCCAGAGATTGCTGCTCCTGGTGGGACAGAGGATGCCCAAGAGGCTGCTCATCGTGATGGAGCTGAAACTCCTGAAGCTTCTCCGAACACTACTTTGGCCCTCTTGCAGGCCGACATGGATAGTGTGGTGAAAAGCATGTCTGATGTGGTCAAGGTCAAGGATGAAGATAAGATCACACCGTATGTCAAGGATCCAGAGTCTGGTGAAGAAGTGGACGTTGCCAAGGAGCAACTGGATGTTTTGGTAAAAATCCAACATGACCTGAAGCGTCAACAGGTCGTACAACAGGCAACTCTTACGTCGCAATTCCTGTTGGGAAAGATGCAGGAGACTATGTCGAAATTGTTGACCGAGAGGTCGAATGACTTTGAGCGTCAACGGAAAGCGATGATGTTGTACATGGAAAAGGAATCGAACTTGCGTCAGAACAGCATGGATCAGATTGAGACTGTGGTGGAGAAAGTTGGTACCACACTTGACCAATTTACGCCCAGTCTAACCACTCTCTCCGCTACAATCAAAGACCTGAGTGCTGATCAGCGTTCCCAGGGAAGGGAACACCTTGACGTTCTAGACCGAATCCACTATGAAATTCAAGGTACAAAGGGACTGACTGAACATGTGCGTTCCAACACGCTCTCCACGAGCAAAGAGGTTAAGGCTTTGAGTTGGCAAGGGAGTGAGCTTCGGTCTGGTTCGACTGGTGCGAAAGGGACTGTGTCAGCAAACAAGGGCTCTTTACTCTACCTCATCAGTGAGGACTTGAAAACGTCTTCTCAATCGATGTTGGATGCATTGGCCAAGTGGGTCAAGTCTTTGAATGAGACTGTGGAGGCTGGAGTCAATCCAGAAAAATCGTTGAAGAGGAAGTTCCACGAGTACCAGGAACAAAACAGCGTGCGGAAGAACAGCGAAAAGAAGAAGAAAGACGTCAAAAGGAACAAGAAGATCAAGAACGCCAACAGCTGATAACTATGATCCATCCCTACACCGGTCAGCAGATGCATCTGACGGGCGAGCAAAGGGATCAGTTCTTTCGTGATCTGGCTGCCATGAAGCCCACGGATTTTATGAGCAATGCTCCAGTTGGAACAGGATCTATGAGTGCGGGTACACCATCTATTCCTTCGTGGGGTTTCCCACCTGGACCACCAACGGGAATGGGATATGGAGCGATGGGAACACCTGCTACACCTTTGACTCCTAATCCCATCCTTTACTGCTCCGACTACATTGCCTGTGATTTCCAAGCCAACTTCATCTTGAAGGTGAAATGAGAGGCAGTATTTGAGAAGGTGCCATACTTTTGATGTTTGCTCTGATGTAGGGATTGTATTTCTCTTTCCCAGAGTCAAATTTCCTCAGCGTGTAGCTTTGGCAGTTCTTTGGTTTGAAAAGAAAGGTGAACTTTGAATTTGCGTCTGTTTCGACATGAGAGTCTTTGACATGTGACATTTGCATTTGAAGGATTGAAAGAAAGTTGATAGCTATCTTGGTGAGATTGGTTCTTGACTTTTGTCTTTCATGCTTGTGGCTCACAGCTTCTAAATTTCGAAATGCCTGGATCTAAGAGAGTTTTGACTGGTTCGTTCATCGAAAGGAGGATGCATGACAACGATCTTACTGAAGATCAGCTTTTTGGATACCGAGAAGATGAATTACCACATATCCAAGCGGGTACTGTTATGTTGATTCCTGAAGTTGAGAAGGAAAGGGTTCTTGATTTGCTTCAAGAGACGTGGTATCAGGGGTCCGAGGTGATCCATACTTACGTTCAATGAGCGCTCGAGGTGATGATTTCTTATATGTCTCTGTTCAGCCAGTTCAGCACTTAAGTACATCTCCAATGGCATTCCTTCTTCAACGTTTGTCTAAGCATCTGGAATCTAAGTATTCCATTGACATTCCACCAGCTGAACTTCAACTTGAGATGACCGGTGGAGAACGAATTCCAAATGGATATACTCTTCTTGATCTTGTCTTTGTAGCTGCAACATCAGCATACAGGAACGACCACTTCGCCGACACGTACAAAATACTACGTATCACATTGGATCTAAGACCAATTTTGGTTCCTTTGGGTCCTACTGGTCAGAACCTCCTGTAGACCGTTTTGTTGAACAAGAACTGATTGTGAGCATCTGAATGCATTTGTTTTGACCTGCTGTCGTAAGATACAGCGTAAATGTCAATTGTTTTTGAAAGTGACTGAGATTCCAACTTGAAAGAGAAAAGTGACGTGAATGCACTGTTTTCTTAATTGACTTTTGGAACCTCGAGTTTGTTAAGCACTGATGTGTGACTTTGTAAGTTCATTTGCACTGTACCTTTCATCGTGTTTTGCTCAAACTGGAATTTTGGGTCAGGCACTCAGTGTTGGTTAGCCCATAAAGTTCCCGTCTTTCGATTTGAAGAAATGGACCTCGACGACTCTCGAGAGATTAGGATCAACAGTGGACAAGTCATCGGACTTATCATGCTGCTTCTTGCCATGCTTCCGCGTGACATCCGAAGCGATTTGGTGGACAGGTTGCATCGTATGACTACACAGGAGATGGTAGATTGGTATCGAACCTCAACTGCAGCTTCCTCTGAAAGGGCTGGAAACTCAACAGTTGATCCTACTTCTGAGGGAGAAATGTCTGAGCCTTTTGATGATGAAAGGAATTAGGTGTTCAAAAGAGAGGACTTGTAGACAGTTTTTGGATTTGAGTCTTTGACCTGAACGTTGATGTGAAAGGTAAAAGAGTCCATTTGCATTTGAACTGAGACCGCTTCTTTGAGTTGTTTCAGCTTGAAACATGCTTCTTGCATATCTGTCATTCCTTCTTGAACTGTCAGGAATAGCTTAAATTTGTAATACTTGAAGCTTTGTTTGCTCGAAACCCCGGTCGTCCTGATCTCAGTATCGTTTGTTTTTTTTGACAATGGAGACTGTGATTTCTCTCGAGTATAACGAGCTTATTCGTGACGGCGAGTTTGAGATGAAAACCCAGATCCAAGATTTTCTTGATAGTAAAGTGGATGAGTGGAAATTCAGCGTCACCACACACCTCTGGTGCGACCATTATTTCCGTCTCCTGAGAAGGCATTTCTCTTTACAGCTTCTAGTTGAGAATCCTGGAGAAGAACCTGTTTGGGTGCCATTGCCGTACGATTCGACCATCTCCGAGTGTTTGAATCTGGCTCAGTGTAGCACTCGTTTGACACGCTACCGTATCCGAGTCCGTCTCAATCCAGATAGGTCAGTTGGAAATTGCGGCAACCCTTGATTTGGGTTAGAAAGATCAAGCGTAGTAGTTCCAAAGACAGCTTGAGACTGAGGGATGGTTTTTGAAAGACGCATTGCTGAAAAAGAAGTCATCTCTGTGAAGTTTGAACTTGACTTGAAGTCATCTAAAGTCATCCTGAACTGTGAAAAATTGGAGTTTAGGGTTTAGGGTTTGGAAAATTGGCGAGGGTACCCCTCTGTGCCTCTTTCTCTGTGGAAAGAAGAGAAATGAATTTAATTTCAGAAAATTCCGACCTTGAGTTTAGGGTTTAGGGTTTGGAAATTTCGCGGTGGAGGTCCTCTCAGGTAAAAATGATCCCAATACCCCAAACTTTTTCCGGTGTCTTGCACAGGTATGACATGATGGATGTGTAGTTTGTTTACTGTTGCTGTTTTGCTTCAGGAAGTAACTTGTGATGTTCCTTGAACTGCAAGTATGTTCTTCTAGCCCTGTCTTGGCTTGTTGAACAACAAAAACAACGACCCCAATGATGACAAAGTCTCAAGTAGAACTCTTCTCACTTGAGCTCTTCATGAAAAGAACTCGAAAAGTCTGAGGGGTAAACAACAACAACAAAACATCTTGTTATGTTACCCAGGAACTTATGTTAGCATCTTAGTGTGGTTGCGAGCTTAGTAGATTGGCCTGGAACTTAAAGTTGCCATTGCCTGGATCTTAGTCTGAGAAAGTTTAGCCGAACTACAAGAAGGGGTGTGAAATTTAGGTTCTCTAGGTGTAGTTCTCTCTTGTGATGGTATTGAGGGAGTGC
>DF244286.1:887-12799 GCA_000507305.1 Breviolum minutum Mf 1.05b.01 | reverse complement strand
TTGGCTTGTTGAACAACAAAAACAACTACCCCAATGATGACAAAGTCAGTTCATCTTGAGAAGAGTCTTGAGCTCTTCATGAAAAGAACTCGAAAAGTCTGAGGGGTAAACAACAACAACAAAACATCTTGTTATGTTACCCAGGAACTTATGTTAGCATCTTAGTGTGGTTGCGAGCTTAGTAGATTGGCCTGGAACTTAAAGTTGCCATTGCCCGGAGCTTAATTTGAGAAAGTTTAGCCGAACTACAAGAAGGGGTGTGAAATTTAGGTTCTCTAGGTGTAGTTCTCTCTTGTGATGGTATTGAGGGAGTGCTGACTTAGTGTTTCTTTGTTTTGTTTGTTTTTAACCAGAAGACAACCACTGCGTGTAGAGTCAGTTTAGACTCTTTAGTTTGCTCCGCACTTGAGTTAGAGTCGAGTTGTTTTAGCTGAGTTTAGTCTTTAGGAGACTTGAATGTGTTTAGCTGAAGCTTGAGAGTGTTTCACTTAGCGTTTGACCACTCAATGTGGTAACTCGACCTCGTCTTTGGCTCAAGACGACGAGTGAAAAAGGTCCGCATCTTTCGTGCGCGGTTTTCACATCCTTGTCAGCGACTGGGATGTATGCAGGAAAATCAATTCTTACAGTGGGCTACGTGGGTTATTTATTATTTATTACTTGCGGGAATCACTTTGTCGTCGTAAAGAGGTACTGAGTGCAGCTAGGATTCCATTGTTCTGAGAGCGTAGTTTTGTTTCACAAAGATTTCTGGATGTCTTTTCTGTTGGGGGTTGGTTGTGTTTCTGTTTTTTTGGGGCTTGTTTGGTTTGCTCACCGAAGACATCCGGCGTTTTGCATTTCACCTGTTCTCTTACAAACTGAGAATAGTTGACCGACTACAAAACATTGATGACCGTCAGAGCCTCGAGCGCGCACGGCATGGGTTAAAAAAAATTCACAAGCGTGTCTACTTGCATCCTTCCCACTCTGGCGTAGGTGCTTCCGTTAGGACTTCAGCAGAGCCTTCTTCTTGTACGGCTTACTGGATCTTGCGGATGGTTTTTTTGAACTCTTGTAACCCTTTTGCATGTTTTTGTTCAATGTTTTGATGATGTATCCCATCATTTGGTGCTAATGGCCATAGCCTCTTTGACACCTTGTTCAGCTGACTGAAGGGCGCTCCGCCTGGGACATACCCAAGCAGCCGCTTTCAAAAAAAAATCAAAACATCAAGCGCATTTGGAAGTCAAATGTGCAAAATCTTTGCTTCTGTCAGTCAGTATGTGAATTAGTGAGTTATTCCATTAATCAGTCAATGAGTCTTTCAGCTAGTCAGGTAGCTAGACAGTGAGTTAGTCAGTTCTTCAGTCCGTCAGGTGGCCAATATTCAGCTTGGCAACTGATTAATCAATCAGTTGGTCCATCAATCCGTTAGTCAATTTGTCAGCAAGTCAGGTAGTCAAAAACTTGCTTAGTTTGTCAGTTAACTACTAGTTACTAAATCAATTCGTTAAACGCAGTTAATTATTCAATCAGTCAGCTGCAGCTAGCCAGTTAGTCAATTACCAAGTTAGTCAGTCAGTCAGTAAGTCAACTATTCAATTAGTCAGTTAATCAATCAATCAGTGAGTCAGTTACGCAGTTGGTCCTTTAGTCAATTATTGAGTTAGTCAGTCATAGCTAGTTAGTCAGTGAGTCAGTTCGCAGGCTCGTCGTTTAGTCAAGAATTCAATTAGTCAGTTATAGTCAGTCAATATTTTGTCAGTTGGTCAGTAAGTCAGTTCCTGAGTTAGTCAAGTACCCAAGTAATCAGTCAGCCAATCAGTCTGTTAGTCATTGAGCCAATGAGTCAATTACTTAGTTTGTTAGTTCGTCAGTTAGTCAGTCAGTGAGTCCGTGAGTTAGTCAAATAGTCAGTTAGTCAGTTACGCAATGACCCAGTTAGTCAGTTAATTATTATGTCAGTTAACTAGTTAATCAGGTAGTCATTTGTTCAGTTACGCAATGAGCCAGTTTGTCAGTCAGTTAGTGAGTTAGTCAGTGAACTAGTTAGTCAGTTAGTCAAATAGTTGATTAGTCAGTCCTTCAGTAAGTCTATAGGTCAGTTCCTCAGTTAACTAGTCAGTCAGTTCGTCAGTCAGTCAGGAAATCAGTTAGTCAGTTAGTCAATAAATCAAAAAATTTGTGAAGCATGCAGCCAGCCAATCACTCAGTTAGTCAGTTTGTTAGTCAGTGTCAGTGAGTTAGTCAGTTAGTCAGTCACTCGATGAGCCAGTTAGTCAGTCAACTAGTGTGTCAGTTAACTAGTTTATCAGGTAGTCAGTAGCTCAGTTATGCAATCAGTTCCTCAGTCGGTTAGTCAGTTAGTCAATGCACTAGGTAGTCAGTTAGTCAAGTAGCTAATTAGTCACTCAGTCAGTAAGTCTAAAAGTCAGTTCGTCAGTTAATCAATCAGCCAATGAGTCAATGAGTCAATTAGGCAGTTAGTCAATTAGTCAGTCAGCTAGACAGTTGGACAATTAGTCAGTGTTTTTGCTTTGTCATCCGTGATTCACAACAAGCAATCTCTCCTATTTCCTATTCTTGAAACTTCCGCCGCCGCCTTGTGCGGTACTACTTGTGAAAAAATGAGGTACTTTCATGCGCAAGCAGCAGATATGTCCGAAAAAACCAAAATTTGTTCAGTCCACTTTTGTTCGAACACAATTCTTTGAAAGCAGCCGGGAGGACACAGAAGCACCCAGCAGCATGTTTGAAAGGGCATTCCTGTGAAAATTGTTCATCAAAATTTGTGCTAGATTTGGACTTGAAAATGCAAAAACACTGCAAGAAAACAGAGCTGTGTATTTCTGAACATTGCAAGATGACGGCGCCATCTATTTCTGAACATTGAGCGACCTTTGTTTTCTTCAACCTTTCTCGAGCTTGCATTTTGTCCGTATTGACATCAAATTAGTTACTTTCATGCGTGCAAGGGGGCGGATATGTCAGTTCCAACTTGTTCCAGAGAGAAGTTCCCCCTTATTCGAACAGAGTCCTTGTGCTGATACATCCCTTAAGTTGGAAGTCTCCACACACATGATGGAACGACGAGAACCAAGGAGGATGCCATAAGGGAAAGAAACATTTTTTGGGCGTGTTGAGAATGTCGCCTCTAGAAAAAAATAGAAGAACGTTGGTGTTGGATTAAAAAAAAAACAGAGTAACCATGCAAGCAAAAAGTGGAGAGCTTTGACACAGCACTTTGGTAGATGACCCTATCGTAGCAGATTTTATTGGTTCCAAAGCATGTGACATTATTGCAGAAGACGCAAATGGAGTTGCCAGCCAGCATTCCATCGACCTTATCGACATCAAGTGAGGTACTTCCATGCGCCTGCAGAGCAGATATGTCACTTGATGTGTTGGAGAAATCCCAACTTGTTAGACTGAGAAGTCCACGATTGTTCAAACAAATCTCTTGAAAGCAGTCTGCAAGACACAGATAGATGGGCTGCAAGGTGTATGAGGGAAAGACCAATTGAGCCACGCTACGATCCCCCTTTTTTGTGGAAAAAAGAGAGGTGGTCGTAAAAATGTGCGTGTAAGCAAACCTGTGAGATGCGCTCGGCGTAAGCTGGCTACCGCTCCCTGGGCTGTTGACTTAATATTTTGCAGTCGACGTAGAAGCAATGTAGATTTTTGTGGCGTATTAAGAGTCGCGTAGCCAGATTCTCCATCATTAACCAATATTTACCAGGTACATGACCCTCCAACAAAGAAACCTGCGGAGGCATCCACGTAGGCACCTAATCTGGGAAAACTCTCGTGTGGGCACTCTTTCCATTCCGCGTAAGCAGGCGGAGGCATTTGTTTAGGCATGGACCCAGTGTATAGGGCCCGGTACATGCAAAAACAGCACTACTCATGCGACATTGTTCTAGCGTTGCCAGTCGGTATTCCAGCATCTTGATTCTTCGATCAGCAGGCAGTGCATGAAAGGGCGATATTCGTGGATTTGCGAACTGACTTTCTTTTTCTGAGCATTGCAAGAAGAGAGCACACCACACTTCAACCTTTCTCGAGCTTCTTGCATTTTTGGCCGTATTGGCATCAAGTAAGTCAATTTCATGCGTGCAGGGGGCAAATATGTCAATTCCAACTTGTTCCAGAGAGAAGTCCCCGTTTACTCGAACAGAATTTCTTGAAGGCAGTATATAGATTTATTTTTGGTTGCAAGGGAGCAGCAACAAATAGCATTCACGAAGCGCCTGGCAGCCTTTGAGTCCGGAATACTGGACAGCAGGCCTTGTTGTAGCTGAAAGCATGTGACGTTTTGCGTACATGCAGAGCACGCCGTCTGCCAGAGGACCAGCGTCAACCATTACCAAAAAGGCGACTTTTACAGCTCCAACTCCGCATCGACAAGGGCTCATGTCAGAGAAGCTGAGCATTGGCAATAAGAATCATGGAAGCTGCGTGAACAATGATACAGGATATAGTTACCGTTTCAAGCATGAGACCCAGTGCTGCTTGGGACATTTGGGACAAGGTGTGGCGAGCAAAAAATAATGTTTTTGATAGCGGTGGGATCATGTCGCTCTCAAAGACAGCATGTTACCCTTCTTGTTTGGTCTTGTTGTCCACCACTGCTGTTCCTGCTGAAACATAGTGGTGCAAGTGATGTCACGCGAAAGGTAGTTTAGTCAGAGGAAGCACAATTTATTTGGAGAATATTCTATGTATTCATGTTTTCGGAAAGCCAGCAGGATCTGCACTGCCCAAGAAGACGTTTACACAAATTGGTGGGCTTTGGAAGAGCATTGTCAATGTGGAATGCTCTAGACTCTAGAATCGCCATTGGTAAGCTCCTTACAGGTTGTGATGAAACTTTGCCAATTCTTTTCAAAACATTAAGCAGTGATGATGTAAACTTGTAGCTCTACTGCATTGTTTAAGTGAAGTGATTGACTAGATTGATCATTGAAGTCTTCATCTGTGGTGCATGTCGTGTGATTTCAGACTTCGCCCAGCTCTATGTAATGTCCAACCTGTGTTTTGCTCCTGGCCAGCTTTGTTCATTGCTTGTCAGCCACCCCTCAATCATGCTAGTCTTGTGCAACTGGTAGCCTTTGTTCCATGACAATTTTTTTTGGGTCATGAACAACTGCTCCTTTTCATGTGAAGATTCAATAGCATATACACGTTACATAATGTATAGTACATGACACATGGAGCTGACTCCTCACACTCAAGAAACCAGCAAACCATGTCTCTTGATAGACAGCTTTAAACAACATTGCAGACGCTTTGGGGGTGGTTTTGTGAATGTTGATTTGCGATCCGTAGAGTTGCCCGCCATGAATGAATTGTGGTGGAGCTTGGCACCTACGCATGAAAACATTAGGGGCTCATGAGGCCTGGAAGCAATGTTGTGATTCACTGGAACGTGTGCAACTGTGGTTGGTTGGAGCTCATCATGCACGGTGAAGAGTTGAGATTTGATGAGATTTGCAGTTTTTGCTTCAGGCCTCATGATGCGCATGCGCCGCCGCCACCATCTGGTTTGCCACCACCACGACCTCCTGGCCATGGGCAGGTTTGGCGAGGGTGGCACGGGCAAACTGACTGTTGTGCTCCCCACTTGAGGCAAATGCATTTTTATAAGATTTCTATTGGACTGCATCATGAGACTCCTGGCAAAGTGGTGTGAGCGTGGATGTCAGGACAGGCACCGCTTCCCTTCAAAGGTGAGGTCCTTGAGCGAAGGTCCAGCCGATGGGCGCACGTCTCGTGAGCTTGGCGAGGAGGTGTGATTCACAGTTGGATTCTAGGTGGTTTCTGATTGTGACAAGAGAAAGTTGCAAGAGTTCTTCTTCAAAGTGCACAAAGATAGAAAAGTCGGACAAGGTTGAAGCTTAGCTATTGTCTAAAGAAGTATTCAGTCCGCAGTTTGGGCATAGATTTGGGCAAAACCCTTTCAGGAAGAGGGCTCTTCAGCGAAGCCGGGTGGCCATAATATCTTGGTGGCTGTGCGCTGCCGTGCGTTGCTGCCGCAGGAACGTTCCGCTGGAGGCTTGCGCAAGGGTTCAAATACACGATTCCGACTGCAATTGTGTTTTTCTCGCAGTGACAGGCCATGCCATCATCACTATTTGCAATGGCACCACAGTGATTCTCGAAGATCCGCACACCACTGCAGCAGATGATTATTTGCGCCGAAACCTCAGGACAGTTGTATTTTTGAGGCAGCAACAGTGGAGCTGGTAGGGAAGTCCCGCGACTGAATTCTGAGAAAGGTCGATAAGTGTGTAAGTTTAGAACATGAGTACCATGGTGGAGACAGTACCAGGCCAAGGTACTACAAGGAGTCAAGGGATTGGATCGCATTGGCTACTCAAAGGTATTAGCAAAACCCCCTTGTGATAGTTATCACACAGATAGGGTTAACAAATTTTTGGCATGTGATTGTTCATCGTTGCAAGTGAGTGTCGCTTGAAAGCGACTTGTCAAGGTCTCAATAAATCGAAAGAGCGCCGGTACCACTTTGACCAAGCCTTGGAAGAGACAGCTCAGAATCTGGAGGCGATGGGGCTCTTGAAAGGTTCCAATGATTCCAATGTATGGCAGCGCTGGATTCAGGTACAGAATGTTACAGAGGTCCAAAAATTGACAAGTTGAAAGTTCGGCCTGCCAATCCATCCAGTCCATCCTTGCGTAAAGCTGACACCTGCAATCAGGTCTATGAGCGAACAACGCGCTTTTTGATCCCGAGCGTTGCAGCCTGAGTTGATATCTCTTGAAGTGGTCCAGTCCTTAAGATTTTTCTGCAGCCGGTGTGGAGTCGATGTGAAGGTCATTCAGGGCTTCAATGCGACAGTCTTTGCCTATGGAGCCACAAGCGCTGGCAAGACGCACACAATGCTGGGCTACCCTGGTGAGCCAGGGATTATGCTGCTGACTTTGCGAGACCTTTTCAGTGAGGTTGCCAACCAAAAGAGCAGTCTTCATTTTGAGCATCTTGGGCTAAACTAAAGATTGATCAGTTGCTGCCTTTCAAAGCATTGCAAAGCAACTTTTAGTATCCATGGAAATCCTATACTTTTTTTGCTAGTGAGATTGCAGTCAGACGTTCTGAATGTGCTGTTTCAGGATCAAATGCTCCTTCCTTGAAGTGTACAACGAAAACGCAACTTGACCGCCATTTTGAGAAAGTGCAAATGCATTCGTTATGGAGAAGTTGTTTGCTGAAAGGTAAGAGACCTGTTGAGACCTGACAGCGACTTCCTGGACATTCGGGAAGATCCAGTGAAAGGAATGTGTGTGGCAGGCGAGGTATTCCAAGGCTGTACGAGTCCGTTTGGGTGCCAAACTGGAGAACATTTGAGAAACCAAGGCTGCTGACTGCCTTTAGAAATTACATGTACTGTATATTTTATAATAAGTTTTGTAGCATCAATCGTTCCTTGTTGCTGCTCCCCAATCCGGCCGTTTGAAGTCTGTTATTGTATGTCATTAGTGTGTTCTGTCCTCAAAGAGGTGATCAAAGAAATGAGTTTGCATACTTTGCATGCTTGTCATTTACAGCAAGTGTCGGAGGTTCATCATAATACTAGTTGTTGTCCTGTTTCAAGCTGGTCATACGTGGATTAGGAGCCCTCCAAAAAGGAGCTCCCCCAAAAATAAGATACATTTAAGGACGATTTAGTGACATTTAGTGTAAACTAGATTTAGTGACATTTACTCAAATTTAACGGCAATTTAGTGACATTTTGTGTTTTGTGGAAATTTAGTGACATTTAGAGACACTTTAGTGTTACATGTAGTGACATTTAGTGACATTTAGTGATATTTAGTGACAATTATATAGTTTTCTTCCATTTCAGACATAACATGCAGATTTGCCTGGGCTCGTTTTGCCTGGGCTCGGAACTGACACATGAGCTGCTGCAGGGATCAGTGAAGTAGGTGGTTTGGAAAGTGCAGAGGAGCCTCTAGAGTATGGGAGTGCAAGCTGCTTTTGGCGTTGCCTCCAGATTCAGAAACTCTGTGGAGGAATTGGCTTGAGATGGTTCCATTCAAGACTTGGAATTTCAAAGCTTTGCTAGGCATTCTGCATGCTGAAAGGAGATTATGGCCTTGCTGCATCAGGGCAACAAAAACAGAACCACAGAGGCCACAGGAGCCAACGCGCCTTGGCATAAAAGCATAAAGATTGTATAAAGTGCTTGTCACTCAAGCTGACTCAGATTCCACGACCCACTGCGTACACAAGTAGACTATTTATAAGTATACTAAGTATACTAAGTATATACTAAGTAATATTTAATATATACAATATGTTTTTCCGGCGAGGTCACCAGCTCCAGAAGCCATGCTGTGCTTCAGGCTCGACTTCTGAAAGTGAATTTGAAGTTTTAGGATCCAGTCAAGTTTTGTTGACCATTGATGGTCCCAGTAAAAGTCTAGGTTGCAAGCTGATTTATGTGTTTTGATGCTATATCAGAGATAAAGCAGGGTTCTTCGGTGCAGGTTATGGTGCATCAAAGAGATCGCACAGCCGACATTGTGGCCCACGTGAATTTGGGCAAGTTGTCCATGATCGATTTGGCAGGCCCAAGCCAGGCTCTTTTTGCAAGCGGGGTTATCCCCCTCTCTGCGGCCAGGCTCTGAGCGAGCCTCACAGACCAACAATAAAGGCGAGGCATGACAAAGCTACTGCACGCGTGACAAGGTTCAAAGGACATGCTCCCATGTTCAACATGATGTTATTATATTTTTTGCAGATATTGCATACTTTTATCCTTCATCAGTTGAGTTCGATTTCAGACATGATATACTTATACTTGCAGGCATGCGCATGATTGAGGGAGCCAACATTAACCGTTCGCTGCTGGCCCTGGGGAATTGCATTACTGCTTTGAGTTCTGCAGTTGCTTTTGTCCCCTATCGAGCCTCGAACTTGACAAGCATGTTAGAAGTTTGCTTGGATTTTACGAGATTTGAGGGGCATGCGCACAATGTTTGTAGCAAGTTCATTTGGCCACAAGAAGCGGCTGTGTGATACTAGACTCCAAAGGATCAGATCTGAATGGAAAAGAGCAAGACAAAAGAAGCACAGGAAGCAAAGGAAGCGAAGCAAAAAGCACGTAGGAAAGAGATGGAACGACAGCATCTGAGGAGACTCGAAGATGACACGATTGCTGAAAGATTCACTTGGCGGAAATTGCCGAACGGTCATGACCCTTGGCATCCATCGTGCAGCCTGAGTTCCAAAGTTGTAGATACATACGTTTTGATGACTGCGAAGTTCCTGTGCAGAGTCCAGAGATTGCCATCAGCTCTTGTGGTTGTGCGTTTTCAAGGATTGCCAATGTAAGTCCATGCCACATCAACTATGAAGACACTCACAATACATTGATGCTTGGCTTTGAGCATTGGCAAAGTCTCTTTGAAGTGTCTTTGCATACTTAGGAAGTTACAGTCTGAAATCTTTCGTGACAAGGGGTGCTTGCTGCAGGAAATATGCTAACAGAGCCAAAAACATCAAGACAAAGGCTGTGCGCAATGCATGATCCTCAACACTGTCAGATGGGGCCTTGAAGTCTATCCAGCCGTCGAGAATCATTGTCTATTTTGTACCATTTTGGCATCAACGTTATGGCTGGGGTGGTAGGACACACTGTTCCTGCAGTCCTTTCAGGTCGCACAAGTGAATTACCACGTGTCAAAGTACACGGAGATCATTAAGGACCTCAGGAGTGAGATTCAAGAGTTGAAGGCACGGTCACTGCTTCTTAGCAACGATGCCACCATGCAATGTGTATCCTTTTTTCATCCCCTTTTCCCATTTGCACTTTCGCAAAAGGTATTCAGCAATTCTCACTGCTCCAGCAAACATCGGTTGCATGTTTGGCTTTTGCGTGTATTGGATGGCTTTCTCCATAGCGGAAAGAAATGCCGGAACATTTGTACGCATTTGTGATTCATCCGTTTCTCACAGACTTACCGAGTGCTCTTTGAATGCTTTGATGCCGCTTTTGAATGGAAGTGCACCTCATACTTCAATATACTTCATACTTTAGGCTGTTGAGAACTTTAACATACTTTAACGGTACTCTCGCAGCATTAGCAGGAGTGCTTGTGCAATATGTCTTCCAGCGACCGAAAATTGTGAAGGCCAAGCTGGCGGTGCCAGAGGCACCACCAGACTTAGGAGAGGAAGAGTTGGACACGACACAAAGCGTGAAGTGGAGCGGGATCTCAGACGATTTTGAAAGACATTGAACAGCGAAGATCTCCAGAATGCAGGTTTGTAAGACGTGACACAACGACATAAGGATACAATGCTCAGACTCTCTCAGGAAGCATGAGAACAGGAACACTCGCAAGGATATTTCTTTGTCGTAGTACTAGTAGGACCCATAGTCTGGGAGTGATGCGGGCAGTGGTGTGGTTGTAGTAGTGTAGCACTTGTAGGAGTATGGGTGGTAGCGCAGATCGTAGTAAGAGTATAATTATAGTATGAGTAGTAATTAGTACATGCGGTCGTGCAGTAATAATCAGTACGCATAGTTGCATGGGCAGTAGTGGAGAAAGTCTCACTAGTATAGTAAATTGCGAAAGAGAAGAATAAAAGAGTACTGTAGTGTAATTAGTTTAGTTGCAACACGGGTGGTGGTGCTAGGTGTGGTAGTGGTGGATGTGGTCGTGGTGGATGTGGTAGTGGATGTGGTAGTGGATGTGGTAGTGGATGTGTTGGTGGTGGTGGATCTGGTAATGGTGGTAGTGGTGGTGGTGGCGGCGGTGGTGGTGGCGGTGGTGGTGGTGGTGCTACTACTGGTGGTGGTGCTACTTAGGGTTCTTTAGGGTTAAGGATCTTTGGGTTCTTTTGGGTTCTTTAGGTTTTTTAGGGTTCTTTAGGGTTCTTTAGGGTTTAGGTTCTTTAGGGATCTTTGGGTTCAGGTTCTCTGGGGTTCTTTAGGCTTTAGGTTCTTTAGGCTTCTTCAGGATTTAGGTTCTTTCGTGGTTCTTCAGTGTTCTTTAGGGTTCTTGCTGTTTAGGTTCTTTTCTATAGGTTCTCTAGGACTCTAGGGTTTAGGTTCGCATATGCCGTTGACATCTCTGAAACCTGACGCATAGGAATTGACACATGCCAAACATTATTGAGTTTTGCGGTGACACTTTTTGGCAGAAAAACACATGATCTCGGCCCTGAATTTCACAAATCGGGGCCAGTCTTACATCCAAATGCGCACATTCAACGTGACAAACATATTAGTATGTCCAATATATTTGTACGGTCGAAAAGACAGAGAGGTTGCAGCGGTTGGCAAACGCCAAATCCTAGCAGTAGCAGAAGTAGAAGCAGAAGCAGTAGCAGAAGTAGAAGTAGAAGCGTTGGTATTCAGAACGCTGCTCCGCAGCAGGGGCGCCCACACCACGATCAAAGATTTCAAGGCCTCTCTTCATTTTTAGGGTAGTGTGGTATCGGTATTGGAACCAAAACCATGCTATGGAATGGACTTTCTCGGAGCATACAGCACAGATGCCCAAACCTGGGATAGCGTTTGCAGTCAAAGCTCTACGGAATGGAATTCCTCGCTACTTGCCAACCAGCGATGACGTTCATGCTCAAAGTAGCAGTTTTGCAGCCCTGAAAACAAAAAACACTGGTACTTAATACGTCGTTTTTCCCCGAAATAGCGTTAGAGGTTCTTCCTTCGAGTGTAGCACCGGATGGGAGATGTTGCGGCATGTGTATCAAAAAAAATTATTAAGAGCATCAAAAAAAAATATTAAGAGTATCAAAAAAAAATTATTAAGAGCATCAAAAACAAAAATATTACTTTTGTATGAGAAAATACAAGAAAAACGAAAACACGAAGAAACGAGACCCAAAGAAACGAAGAAACGAAGGAACGAAGCAGCCAAGAAACGAAGAAACGAAG
>DF244285.1:0-28585 GCA_000507305.1 Breviolum minutum Mf 1.05b.01 | reverse complement strand
GATGCAAAGCAAATGACGTAGAGCAAGTCCTGAAGGATCTTGTGCTGGTAGATCTTGTCTCGACCCTGGACGTTCTACCGCTCCGCTACCAATGCGGGAACAACACAGGGGAGAAGAGGCAGCAGCCAGATAGATATTCTCAAACAAGTAGTATGTCTTACCAAAAGACACTATGGCGATTAGTTTCACAAATGAAACTGGTGAGCGGACAATTGTTTTCTACCGTGGGGCGCCGAAGGCTCAAGGCCTAAAGGATTGAACCAAAGCAGTGAAAGGAAAAGACCTGAAATGATCCAACTGTCATGTCAAATTGCACTGTCGCATATTCCTAAATCATCCTGGATCAGTATTTAGAATGGTTTTTGGAAGGCTACACAAGGAATTTCAAGACTCTGATATTGCGCATTATTATGCATTATTATTTCAAACCAGAAAATCACAAGCAACATTTTTGCTTGGTTGATGCTGGTGTCTTAGACATATCAGGTTAGAAGTTTCATATGTGATTTCAATGTGAGTTGAGAAGGTGCCTGGATTTTGGGTCCGGAAAACTCTCCTTGAGAGAGGGGTTTTTCAGTTCCAGCATGTTCCAGCAGTACATCCGTACCAACCAAATGATTCATTTTGCTTGAAAATTTGATGGAAAACAGTCATCAATAATGTCATGTCATTTGATGTCATGTTCACATTGTGGTCGCTTTCCAGCCACAGACATTTCAGTGGTCCAAGGCTCTGGAAAGCACTACGCATTATCCTTGTGGAAAACTATTTCCACTGGAGAAGAGACAGTCATTGAAGTGTTTGAATCCTTGGTTGGTGGTATTGCAGTGAAGACCCCGGTCAATTCCAATCCAGAGGCTGAAGCCACTGAGATGCTGCAGAGGTTGATGGAGATTGTTGGTGAAGAAAACCTCAGGACGGCCGTTCGAAAACTTGGAGACAAAGGTCTTGACCTCATGGCCGAGTACCAGGATCATTTTACAGATGAGTGGACCGCATTAGTCACACCACTTCACTTGGCAGCCAGTGGCGACTTCGTGGAGACCCAAGTGAATTCTTTTGTGCGTAATGCTCTGGAAGTGTATCAGAAGCACGGCCCGGTTGTGTGAAAGTTTGGTATGTTTTCGTTATGTATATTCATGTGAGTGTTGATGTCTATTTCTTTTCGTAAAGTTTGCACAGTCGTCTTCTCTTGGGGTGTAGCTGAGCACGACCTGCAAAGGACACTGCCTTGTGCTTTGCAGCAGACTGTCATGAAAGCCATCAAAGGATGTCTCGATGAGATTGTGTCACAGAAGGTGGCGTCGCCACAATTCGTGGAGATTCACAAGAACATCATTTGTGATGGATGTGGCTCGGTTAGCATCAAGGAATTCAGCCCCTACCGGTAGGATGAGATGTAGATTCATATGATTCATCAGCTGCATTGATTTGTGATGCTTAATGATAATCTTGGATGACACGACGTGTCATCTCAGCCAGGTGAAAAAGATCCACTCATTGGAAAGCGCTTCAAATGTACCACTTGCAGAGACTATGACTTGTGCGAAACTTGCCACAACAACCGCCACGCTATCCACCCTGAACATAGCTTCTATCGAATGCCTGCGCCATTCAGCCTTGAGCTTTCTGTGGTTTGCGATGGATGTGGGAAGAAGAAGATTCAACCAGAAGATCGCTTCAAGTGCACGGAATGTCCAGACTACGACTTGTGTGCTTCATGTTTTGATGATTGCAGCCGCATCCACCCACATCATTCTACATGGGAGCACCAGGGACAGAAGGTTTGCATTGCATCTGCTCCACCAGCTGAGCCAGAACCCGAAACGGTATTGAATGAGGACCGGGATTTTTTCCGGAAACGGGAAAAGGATCAGATAGGCTTTGTTTTCAGATTAAGAAGTGCCAGAGGCTTTTGATGTAAGCCATTAGTATATTTGTATATTGACTATGGTTGGGTTCACACAAGTGTGGTCCGGTAGAGCAGGGTGAATTCCTGGAAAACATTGACCAAATCACCTCAAGGTAGCAATCTTAACACATGATTAACTCATGTTCACCGGTTCACACCCACACTTCCCCGCTCGTGCCACCTATCAAACACATGGTGGAACATACATGCTAGCAGCTGGCAGCTTTCAGCCATGATGCTCATGAAAGCTCAAACTGTTGCTCCTGCTAG
The DNA here is from genome assembly GCA_000507305.1 of Breviolum minutum Mf 1.05b.01. Lineage (NCBI taxonomy): Eukaryota > Dinophyceae > Suessiales > Symbiodiniaceae > Breviolum > Breviolum minutum. Next base: position 26,403 of record DF244285.1, on the reverse strand, counting down.
GGCTATTTATTCTAGGCTTGATAGCACGGCTTTTGGAAAATTGAGAAATACGCTCATGACATCAGATTTGTTTCAAGCTGGCTGCCACCAGGGAGACCGAAATGTGCAGATGGAGTCCCTGGGCTCCAACTCTGTCGAAGAGGTGGAATGGGGATGGCGCCCAGGGAGCAAATTGCTGATCCATCAGGGGGGGTGGGACTTCACCTTGCCACACTGTGGTTGTAATGGTTTTTTTCAGGGCGTAGTGTTAATAGTGGTAGCACGATGAACTACACCATTGCAAAAGCAAAAGGAAGCAACAGGAATCAGCAACATTGCACGCACAGGCTGATATTTCAGATCCCTCGAAAAACTAGTTCACAAGCAATACTCCACTAAACTTGATAAAACATAATTAGTAGCATGGAGATGCCCCAAACCATCGACCGAACCATGAGGAGGAAAAGCTTGCTTCAAGCCCCAAGGAGGTTGCTGAGAGCGTGTCACAGGCACTGAGATTTCGGAGACCACTGGAGAAAATGCTTTGAAATCCCTGTAGAGCTTTTGGTCAAAATTTGATGGCAGGCCTCACAATCACTTTGCTTGGATGAGGGATGAGGATGATGACGACGACGATGACGACGACGACGACGAGGATGATGATGATGACGATGACGATGACGATGATGATGATGATGATGATGATGATGATGATGATGATGATGATGATGATGATGATGACGATGACGATGATGATGATGATGATGATGACGATGACGATGACNATGAGGATGAGGATGACGATGACGATGACGAGGACGATGACGACGATGATGATGATGATGATGATGATGATGATGATGATGATGATGATGATGATGATGATGATGATGACGATAACGATAGCGATAGCGATAGCGATAACGATACCGATTACTATATTTTAATATTACTGTTGTTGCTATTATTACTACTATGATGATGACCATGACCATGACGACGATGCTGGTGATGGTGATGATGGTGATGTATGTGTGGCTTCAAATTTAGTTGATCACAGAACATAAATCATGGTTGGCCAGCAAGAAGCCAAACTGTGCAGCAATTCACAGGAGATGAGACTTGGTGAAAAGGAGCTTGCTGAGAGGATGTTGGAGGCGTGCCTTAATGGTCTGAAACGGGCTTTCGGACTTGGTTACAACTGTGACTTTGAGCAACGCGTCACCAGAAATGCTCGAACTCAGCGATAAAATTGTCCTGGATCATGATTGGTGGAGCCACTCAAGCCCCACTTGTTTTGAACCACGTCAGCCTCAGTACCAGGACTGTGAATTGGAATTGAAGCGCGTTCAACACCATCACTCCCAAAAAACAAATATTCTGTGTTTGTAATTTATTGTGAATCGCTCCCAGTGAAGTTTTCCCACCACGACCACACCACTCCCCTTTCGTACTTTACAATCATTGATGCTATTCGCTTCACCATCTTCACTTTCATGAGGTATCCTCTGTTTTCGTGTCCTTTGTGTCACATCATCCGAATCCAGAAATTGAGTCCACATGCCTGTCTCAGGACTTATACAGCACTTATCTATAGCCTTTTTGTGGGTTTGCACATCGTAGTTGTGCGCGTTTTTCACCAAAGTCTGGAGACATGCCTTTGTGAGGTCTTGAACTTATATAAATGCATTGCTCAAACTTGAAACATGTTGCCTTTTGGCGCAAGATTGCTTCTTGACTTAAAGGTTTTAACCCACCCTCCCTCACCTGATCAATTCTCTCACGCACCTCACCTGTACACAGACACACACACCATGCATATATCTTTCACACCTTTCGAAGGCATCTCCTTCAACTCTCCCTGCTAGGATCATACGGTGACATCTGTTTTCCGATTTCTTTTTTTTGGATAGGGTCGGTCATTTTTTATATCCATACCCATGTCTCAGAATACCATGATTTTTGTTTAACAGTCAAAATCTTCGAGATCCAATTTGAGACGGATCCAGGAAGAGGTTTCACCAAAACCCGAAAACTAGAGGGCAAGGCCTGATCCAAGCCAAGATGCTAGTTTGGGAGAAGAAGGAGTAACCGTTGCTGCAGCTGAAGCCATATCTAAATTTGAGACACTTGCCGCGATTGTTGAGATTGCAGTGGATTGATTCCAATACTGTACAGATCATATTTTTCACAGAGGAATGCCAAGCCAATTCAAGACTTTGGTTTGGCGGAGAAAAACTTAAACAAGCCTAACAGTGGCTGCACTGCTGATACCGTCCATCAAAACACATTTATACATGATTGCTATCCACCAACAGTATGAGGAGGCATGAAACAGTTTCAATTTGTTTCAATCATGGCGTTTTCCTTAGTCAAATCCCGCAGGTTGACCCTATGATGAACTGCCCTTGTACGCCTGATTTGGATTTGGACGAGATCGGACAGGTTCACCAGGGATTTTTTTCAGAAAAGTCGATATGAGTTTATGGTATCAAAGTTTGCAGACACTGATTCTTGCTTGTTGGCTACTGGAAGGGTTCAAAAGAGGACGGTTTCGATATCCAAGGTAGCACAAATCCTGGGTCCGGGACTCAAAGATGTTGGATCGCATGTGGTACTGATGGTATGGCAGAGGCAAATGGTGGAGCAACAATGGCTCCATGCACACCGGGCACACCGACTCCATTGACACCACCAATCTTCCAGGCAAAGCTGTTTGCGGATCCCCCCAACTACTAAAGGTCTCGAATGGTAGGCAGGGAGTCCCCCAAAAAAGGTCTAACATGGTCCTTTACTGATTGTAGACCTTTTCACCTTCTACCATGTTAGACCCTGGCATTGTGAAATATAAAGAGTGGAAACTCCATTCCAGACCTTTGAGCATTACAACTCACAATTTTAGACCTTGCTGACCTTAGTTTAGACACGAACGATGGTCTACAATGGTCTGCAATCATTTTGAGACGTGCATGGAACAAATTTTGAAAGGATATGTCCAAGGGATATCATTCTAGACCTTTTGTGTCTTAATAATGCCATGACACGGCATGATAAACCTTTTTCATACCCTCAACTACTTAGGGTCTGAAATCAGACCTATCAATTATTTTCCGCCCCTACCTTCATGCCTAAAAGTTGGAAAATCTTCAAGAGGCTGATTTGAGATTTGGATTTGGAATTTTGGAAAAACACCTATGCAGAAAATTTGCAATGTCCTATGCAATGTCCTATGCAGAAAATTTGCTCATAAACGAAGGCATCAAACGTGAAAGTAAAATGTCGACACTGGAGATATGAAATCTGAAAAGTGAGATGCATCTTTCACTCAAACAACGTGGACGAAAGCAACTGATGACATGTCTGAATCTGAGCCCCGCTTTCTGACCTTCTGAACCGACCATTGTGCAAAGCAATGCGAAACATCAATGCATTTGTCAAGTCACCAACGATCCCCACAGATAGTTCTAATGACGTACAGCTTCAGATCATGATGAAAGCCTCACGGACCTAAAGTATCGAGGGTCTAAAGTGGTTTCCCCAACTTATTTGCAAACAAACCAACAACAAAGGCTCAAGGCATTTCACCTTAGACCCTTCCACCCACACCCGTTCCAAGCAAAAACCCACCAAAACATATGGACAATCATAGGCTTCCAAAAGCCTATTTTGTAGTATCGAGGGTCTAAGGTGGTTTCCCCCCCAACTTATTTGCAAACAGACCAACAACAAAGGCTCAAGGCATTTCACCTTAGACCCGTCCACCCACACCTGTTCCGAGGAAAAACCCACCAAAACAATAATATGGACAATCATAGGCTTCCAAAAACTTGTTTTTTGTAGTATCGAGGGTCTAAGGTGGTTTCCCCCAACATATCTGCAAACGAACCAGCAACAAAGGCTCAAGGCATTTCACCTTAGGCCCTTCCATCCATCCCACTCCCAGGAAAAACCCACCAAACTATATGGACACTGAGCAAAACATCAGGTGGAAATTACCAAAAAAGTTGCAAAGTTCAGCTGATAAGCAAAAGGCGAGTGCCAACATAACACGGGTTTTTCGCAACCAGGTTTTTCAGACACAGGTTTTTCAGTCACAGGTTTTTTTGCACCAGGTTTTTCAGTTAAAGGTTCTTTTTTGTATCAGGGTTTATACTTACGTACATTTTTTTGTTGATGTGTTAAAAAGGGCAAGTGCAAACATAACACATGTTTTTCAGAAACTGTTTTTTCAGAGACAGGTTTTTCAGTTACAGGCTTTTCAGTTACAAGTTTTTCAGTGACAGGATTTTCAATTGACGTGTTAAACGCAAAAGGCGAGTGCCAACACAACACGGGTTTTTCAGAAACATGTTTTTCAGAGACAGGTTTTCAGTTAAGTTGCAGGTTTTTCAGTTACAGGTTTTTCAGTTACAGGCGTTTCAGCTACAGGTTTGCCAGTGAAAACCCAAAATACAAACTCTCATAGAAGACAGCGGGAGCAGCCATCAAACCTCTGGGCAAAACAGATCAAAATTGCGTGGGGATCTGTCAGTGAGAGGCAAAAGGTCTAACATGGTAAGCTCACGGGATGGTTTTGGATGAGAAGGGTCTAGGATGAAATTACTCGTACCTAAGGGGTAAGGAAAATCCAGGAAAACAACAAAAACCATGACATGATTGTTTTACATTTTTTAAAGCACAATTTCAGACCTTTTGGCCAAACCCTAGCTCAGAGCTAACATTAAAACGTTTTTTTTGTAGAATACAGGTAATATCAATTAAGACCCGTGGTTTTGGACCCTCTGAAGGTCTAGAATGTAATTCCTGAGGTCCCTCTCTTGTAGTTGGGGGGATGTTTGCGGTGGATTCTCGGTATCTACAGCACCTCTAACCGTTTGCTGGCTTGCATGCTTGCGCCGTACAATCGTTTACGAAATAATTGCATGCATGAATCTACAGTATGTCGCCCTTCAATGCTGAAATTGGAGGCTTTTGCTGCGATGGCCTGTCCCACCACACCACCACAGCCAAAAATGGCATGGGTGCCACAGCCCTGCACTCCTCCTTTCTCGGGTGAGGACTGTTTTGAAGGCATTGAAACATGTTGAAGATGATGTCTCTTAAGTATTCTTAAATGGAGTTTTCAGAGTTTTGCACTTTTCAGTTTTTGTGGACTTCAGGAGCAGATGAACGCCCACGAAGTAGATCCCAAGGTGGTCTTGTCAACCTACACAACTGATAGACTATTTGAAAGCCTGAGTGAACACACTACAAAATGGAGGGAAGGAATGGATGGCAGTTTTGCTATGTTTTATTTGCTCATGTTTGCAAGTCCACGGAGGTATCTGCTAGACAGAGAATCTCGTTGATTTTCTGCTGATGAGGTGGCGGCTGTGGCGATGGCCAAGCTCCTGTCGCATCCCAACAATGCAATTCGTCAAGCCGTGGTGCAAGCTATGAGCGTTGCCGAAGTGGAAGTTGCTCTAGCGCCCAAGGAAGAGAGTGTTCAGGACAAAATAGGAATTTTCCTCAGAAAAGAAGGGAATCTACACAAAACTGTCAAGATATCAGCTATACTCTATGCTAGTTTGTTGAATGTTCAGCGCCCAGCTGGTGTTCCAAAGTCGCTAGCAAAAAAGTCCCTCCCCTGTATGCATTCGTGTTTTGTTGTTTTCCCCCCAAAACGCTCTTATCTTAGGTGAGTGGCTAGGTTATTTGAGCCAACAACCCCTCTATGTTTCCAGTCACCATGGCCTAGAGTGGCTAGGTTGGGTGATGCTCATACATCCTATCCGTCCTATGCCCATCCCCATGCCAAAGCCCAGCAGGACTCTGGGTCGGATGTCTCTGACGATTGGGAGAGGCTCACAGCTCTGAATGATGTTGTACAAATCGAAGGGGATGGTGTCACAGTATTTTTACAGGAATTGAGATGGAATCGAGTACAAGTAAATAGTAAGATAGTGATAAAAAGAATAAAGACATCTAGTATAAGTTTGACTTTGACCGTTTTCACTGCCTTGTTCATCATTTGTATATACCTATTGCAATCCTATGGCTGCATTGAATGTTGCCTCCGGAAGGCTGGATGGCAGCTCTGAGAACGAGGAGTGATCCATAGACCATGAATGAAACCCATGCATTTTTTGGATGCAGATAGAAATCTTTTGGTTTTTGAAGTCCTTGAGTCCATTGAGGTTTCAACATTTTTCAAAATATCCTTGCAAAGTTCTTGCTTCTTAATATAGCGACTCACAGCCCTAGTTTCTTCCTCTACATCCAAAAGTTACAGATTTTCAGGACTGGCAAATGCAAGACACGGCTGCGGCTACACCTTTGCCCTCCCAACCGAATCTCGTCAAAGCCGCCTGGTTCGAAACAGAGTGGGCGAAGATGTCTGAAGGCAAAATCAGAGATGACGAGTTTGGTGAGAGCTCAGGTGCTTTTTGCTTCCACACTTCTCAGCGACCCAACTACGATGCAGTCTGAGAACAAGCACGGTGTGATGGAATTCCAGGGAACAGAGGCATTGGTCTTACAAAAAAGCGTAAGCAAATCTCTATTTGCTCTCTTTGGAGAAGAGAAGTATTTTATCAAATGATTACCTAGATTTGCCATGAATTTAAGCCAAATGCAAGTAAATAGTCCATGCATGGACCCTATGGGATTTTTAACCGTGTGCCCATTTCCCGGCAAAAATGGCAATTCCTTCAGGCTTACCGCTTGGGTATGTTGGAGATCAAGCATAGCGTGTCGGCTCCAACAGCACGAGCATTAGCGAGAAACCTAGCAGATAACCTGAGAATGCGTGGATTTTGCCATTATTCTGGGTGGTGGTTTCAAATACTGTTTCTTTTCATCCCCAAAATGGGGGTAAGGATCGAAATTGACTAATATTTTTCAAATGGGTTGAAACCGCCAACTAGTTATTTGTTTGAATCTTTCTCGCAACATGAATTCACAAACCCCGAAAAGTGCTGAGGTGAAGATTGTGGTGATGAACAGTGGCAAGGAAACATGGCCTGAGGCAGAAATCTTCAAGATTCAGACAAAGCACAGTAAATCTAGAGAAATACGGTTGGAATGCAATCCTTGTGTTGCCACTCGAATGTTTACATGTTCTGTTTCAAGAGAAATCTATCCATCCTGCAAACGACAGAATTTCCCCAAGTTTCCTTTTTTTGAATATATAAATAATATATTTTATCAAAGAGCATGTTCCTTTTGGGGATGGTCCAAGTATTTCCAAGTTGTCCAGCACAGTTGACCTGTGAAAGCCAGACGATTTTGTTGATTGCCAGTCACAATGCCCTGAAGTCACCTCTTCAGGCATCATAGAAACATGTTCCCACTCTGCCCATGTCACGATGAAAAACATAGAGAAACAGCTGCAATTCATGGCCATTTGTGATTAAGTCACCCTTCGACTTAACCAAATACAAAGGTAGAATCGCAAAAACAACAATGTGTGTTGTCTAGTATTTCGAGAAGTCGGATTTCCATAGATTTCCCCTGTTCATTCTATGCTCTCTTTCTTTCGCTGGCCCTCAGCAGGCCTCCAACTTGAGTTTGCAAAGCGGACCATCCTGGGGCTTTGATTTGATGCCCTTGGGAGCTGTGACTCCTGGAGAAACAGCGCCTTTGCCATGGTCAAATGGTTTTGATTCCTGCTTGACATGCAATCTAGCTCAGAAAGAATTAGTTTGATATTTAATCTTTATATATATATATACATTGATATGACTGGAATCCACCACTGGAAAAATCTGTTATCCTTTTTTTGTGTGGGTTTGTTTCAAATTCGAACCTTTGCCAGCTTTGTTTTTCTCCCAGCTGCTTCTAAGGTTGAACTGGTGCTGGATCTATCTTTTACAGCTGGACATCAAGGAGATACCTTGGCCTCTGCTTGGGCAGTAACAGATGGCAAGGGAGAGCCGATTGGACCTCGCATGGTATTGGAAGTTGTGCATCTTGCCACACAAAAATGGATACCCCAAAATGGATGGTTTATGGTGGAAAACCCTATTAAAATGGATGATTTGGGGGTACCACCACCTTGTACCATCAGAATTTGAATTTGGAGATGGTTTTTTGTTTGGGCGGTTTTGGTGTCAACCATGTCATTTCTCATATCGGAACAGTATATATATATATATACCTGCGGGCCAAGTTTCCAATTAGGTCGCGAGTTTTGAGTGTGATTTGATCGTTCGTCCTGTTGCCGCCATATTGACATTAATGGAGGTTCATATCAAAATTCGCAAAAGTGAAAGCCACTCAGGTGGATTTAAGCTAAAGATATTTCAGCTTGATTCAACTCAAGAAATGCAAGTTCAGAAGTACGTATAATTGACATGAATTGGCCTCTCTTGATGAGTTTGAATGAATGCACCAAGGCGCACCTGAACCCCAAAGCACTACATCCAATGCGAGATTGATGTTCCAGGGCAAAGCAAGTGCAGGATGACTGCCCTTTCACTGTCACTTGGTTGTGTATACTGGACGTTTTGATACTTCTTGTCATTTTGTGAGGATTTTTTACGGTGATCTTTTGGGAAGTGGTGGGGACCGAAAACTGTTTTATATTTTTATCAAGTGCTTGAATATAAACGTCTTTTGATATGCCAAGACCCAACAAGTCAGGAGAGCCTTGTGGCAGCGTTTGTACAGGAGGCCACAGGTAGACAGCTGCAAAAGAAGTGTCTTTGGGTTGTGAGAGTTCGAAGTTGTTTTCAGTTTGAAGCATCAAACGATATCAAAGGATATCAAGAGGTCAAATATTCACGATGTTCCTGAGTTGTCAGCCCGAAGACTGTGTTCTACTTGCTCTTGTACAAAGATCTGCAACGAGAGATTCGCACAGCCTTCCTGCGGTCGTGGTTTGAAAAAGTCCTTCAAATATATAGAAACGTCAGAGCAGTTCCATCCTGTCAAGTGCACTTGTCGTCCGGCTTTACCTCTTTTTCAGGAGCCCTGTTGCATGGACATCCTCGTCACTTTCTGAGTTTGTGAAGGAATTTAGGCATAGATTGGCTGGCAGGAGCTCAATTTCCTGGATTCTGCCAGAAAGTGTTGGATGAGAATCTGTGAGGATAAGCATGGATGGTTTTGTTGCGATTCGATTCAATAATATGACATGATAGCATGATGACATGTGTGGCTGTCGGGAACTGTCCCAAACTCAAGCGACTGCAAGATTCCGATTCCTGAGGTCTCCTGCAAGCTTGTCCTGGTCTCAGCATTGAGCATTGCTAGAAGTTGGATATTTGATGCCGATCAAGGCCACATGAACCCTGGTCGATTATTCGGCAACTTCCGCTGGGGGCTCAGTTTTATTTCCAGCGCCGTGGGTAGCTCCTCGGTGCAGAGAGAGAGAGAGAGAGAGAGAGAGAGAGACTGCTGTGCATGCATGGTCACATTGAGGATCATCGAACCTACCTGGTAGGACTTCATCATAGTGAAAGCTAAAGCATCTAAGGACCCATTTGCAATATGGGATGACTGAGAGGCGACGGCGTGTGCTTCACTTAGATTTCACCGCCGGAAAGGCATTCTGGCGTGTGAGATGATATGGTTCCATTTCAGGCTGAGTCACAGAAACTGGCCGACGAGAATGACATCACCGAAGATGCACCAGTGATGACCTTGGATGCATTTGTTTTTCCAGGAACAGTTTGGCAGTTTGCCACGTGGTGCCTCGTTTTGCTGTGTTCTGGGGTTTTGGAAATTTGGACCATCCTTGATCCATCTGAAATTTTTTAACCATTTTGATCTGTAAAATCTCAAGTTGCAAGATCATTATTGAAGCATACCCATCCCCCTTTTTGGTAAAGCATCAGATGATTGGAGGTGACCTTCATCCCATGTCAAGAGCTTCAAGTCAATGAGGGCTTTGTTCGCAAGGTACAAATTGCTGCTTCATCTCACCAAAACAAACAAGACCTTTTATGGAAGCATGAATTCATCATGGTTTATCCACCAATCACAACTGGATTTTGACTCTTGGAACAATTGAATCGCTATGGGTACATGTTTGTATTTGTGCCATGCCACGTGAAAAGATATATATAGTTGTTATTGCTGATGTTGTTCTTTTCACGGCAGGCCTCTCGGAGTATTGGGCGATCATTGTCCTGTGTGTTGAGCTTAGATGGACCTTTTTTTTCAAAGCATAGATGTTTTTGGAAGTGGATATGATATGTAAATGATATGTTGACTTAACCAGTAGAACATGTTGCAATGTCACGCAATACCTTGCAAGTTCAAAATAGTGCTTGTGTCACTTGTTCTATGCTTTCATATCCTGCCTTCAACTACTTGTAGATAATACCCGCATGATCCGGATCATGCGTGGACTACAGAAATACAATGAAATAGAATGATCCTATACATCAACTAGAATACATCAATGTGACAACTTGGCTTCAGAAAATTGCAAACGTGAAGTTGCAAAACGTTTCACTGGCTGAGGTCTCTCAAGGATCAGGCTCCAGTCCAATAAGCAAAGGATCTCCCAAGGAGTTTACCTTGGAAGATACCATGACGCTGGAGATTTGTGGCACCGAACAGGCACCGAACAGCAAAGACACGTCAAAGTCAGACAACCGACCTGAAATATCGTTTTGATTCATTTTGCTGCTGATGTATTGAGGATCAGGCAATCAGGTATTTGATTTTATTGGTGTTGTTTTGATTCGTCGTGGAGAAAATCACTGACCAGCAACAAGTTGCATGATGCAAAATTCAAGAGTACGGCGTTCTGCTTTTAGATCTTTTGGTATGGAGGAAACGGAGTACATCCTTTGTCTCCATTTTCTGAACCATGATGGCATTGGAGAAAGCTTTGGTTCGGTATCTCAGTTACATGCCCGTTTGATACTGTTGATGGAAGATATCCTGCGCCAGTTGTCACCAGTTATGTAACAAGTATTTATGTTTTTCCCATGATTTCCGTTTCTACATCCCAGGGTGGTGCTCAGTACCATTTCATCCAAGCAGCCCAGGCATCAGTGGTGACTATGTCAGATCTGATCAGCTGTATGGAGATCGACCAGTTTTCATCAAGGCCTTCACAATCGATGGACAGATGTTGACACATAAACTATATATAAGGCTATGATTGGCACTGCAGAGGGCAGATGTTCCAAAGAGAATGAGAAAATCGTTTAATGTTCAGCTTTTGCAAATGGAACAAGTACAGTGTTCAGGTGGTTTGTTGATCTGTTTTGCAGCGTAGAGGCCCCGTTGCGACCGCGTGGAGGCAGGAAAAGAGAATAGCATAGAATAGCCAACTCTACTGTGAAGGAAGCACTTGGATTGCAAGGCATTCTGGACTCTGACGACAGGGTTGGGCAGGTGCGAGAAGTGATTTGAAAGCTTGTCCCCAAAATCAACCCAACCAAAGTGTCAAACCACTGCATTCTTTTGAGGAGAGGCATTTTTTCCTCTTCTACAACGATTTGACACGTCGGTGGAAGGTCGGCGGGAGGGAATTACTCCAGGCTGATTCGCAATGGGTGACATTTCTCAAATGCAGGTAGCTCCAGAAGTGGGTGCCAAAGGACTCAGTGTATTGGCACGAAGTCCAGTTGGTTGGGACGAGGCTCCTATTTTCCGAAGCCGCAAATGAATCATTTTGGACACAGAAATTTCATCAAAAGTTCTGAAATTTTGTAGGTGCTTTGGTCCAATGAAGCGATGACCTCAAGTTTGTATCATGCGGACGATTCATACGTTGAAAGACCTACGCTTCAGGAAGGAGCCCAAAAGCATCTCGGTGCATGGCAACTTCGAGCCTGATGCCTCAGATTTTGAGTGTTAGCACAAGTGGCTCAGCATTTCTAATCAGTCTTAAATCTTAAATGTTTTAAAAGATATAGGAGAACGTCTTTGTGACGTAGGTTTCAAAATGGTTTGGAACTTTTTGGAGCTCTTTTGGCTATTCGACTGAACCCCTTGGGCCAAGACGATGGAGCCAGAGCTCAGCATCTTTGGCCGAAGAAAGGAGGAGATGCAGATAGCGGAGGCGAGGAAGGGTTTTTGGATGATTTTTGTGTGGCCTAAGTTGGCCAAAATTGTCAGATTGGATTGGGAATTTGTTTCAGATTGATATAAGTTGACTGGAATTGAAGTCAATCAATGCAACAATAATACATCTCTCCGTGAAACATTTCCCTACAGCAATTGTATGTTCTGTGCATGGATTTCCTGTATGTTGCTGTGCAATATTGTAGACTGTAAATATGTATTTATTTCTCAATCATGAGGTCAGTGGTGTGTCATGAAAATTGGACGAGTCGGCGCAGGACTCGCATTTCCAGGACTGCCCTTCACTCGAGGCGCCCCGTGATGACAACCACGGCGGAGCGCCGGAGTTCAATAGAGCTACCTGTCAGGTAGTCGCATTGGAAGATCAAGCTCCTTCCAGGACAGTTTCCTTCTTTTACAGAGGCACCCAAATTTGTTCAGAAACACTTCAAACCGTTCATATTTTGTTGGTGTCCTTTTGGTGACAGGTTCAGAAGCCGAAGCACAAGTCAGCAACATAAGGGGGTAGAGCCAGACTCTTTGCATGTGACTTCGAGAAGCCTTCTCAGGCCTTGGCCGAGCATCCATTAGCAGGCGACTTCAGGTTGCGCGAAGCTTAAATTTCCCCAAGCCGTTTGGGTTGGAAGGGTTGCAGATGGTTTCAGTCTGAGGCTACGCCAAAGATATGGAAAGCGACCGGTCCCTCGAGCTTGGTTTTTGGAAAAACATATCCATCAGTGGCTTATACCTGGTGTATCCTGGTGTCCTGTGTCTCACATGTTCACCAGGTCTATAGGCGAGCTCCATTGCAAACTTGTGGCCCCAGGCGAGCAACTCGAGGAAAAACAAACACAACGGCCACAGTGTGGCGGAGTTTCAGCTGCTGGGGCAGAATAGCTCCGCAGCTGTTGCACGTTTCTGGGGTGATGGGTGGAATATGGGTGGGTAGCGTGGGGGTGGATGTTAAGTTTCCTTGTTTTTGCGCACCTACGCCAGAGATGCTGCTCAGTTGATTTTAGCGTATCTTGAACTTCCAAACATTCTCTCGTTTTACTTCTTTGGGGTCGGGGATGTTAACGCTCCTTGAACATGCACACATGCTTGATGCTACGCAAGAGATGTTACTTGGTTGGTGTTAAATCGCTTTGTTCAATTTGCACCGTTGGATAAAATGCTTTGCTGCGACGTTAGCGTTTATGCCTTCATATTCCGTAAATTCTGACGACTGAAACCGGCCAACTGTGCATGCCCGACCTAGTTTCATGTTGATCACAGCTTGCACTTACGCGTTTGTTGTTGCTAGTCACTTGCAGATATGAACGTGTTTGCACAGTCTCAGAATGTTTGGGCTGCTACTCTCCAGGGAACTAACATGTACGACCTTGGGAAAAGGATAATCATCTTCAAAAGTGCCTTGGGAGCGGAGATGTCAGTTCCCACAAGAGTATTGTTCGAAAACAAGGGTTTGCGACTTCATTTTGTGAACTACTACTCATCTAAGTAGGGTTGGTTGGCAAGGCCATGCAGGGCCTACCAAAAGATGTGAAGTTGGAACGTTTGAAACATGGTGCCAATTTGGGCAAAGGAAGTCTAAGCATGCTGTGCAGGTTGACTCTACCACTAAAACTCGAGATGTTTCCAGTTTTCAACATCCAGCTTTTACCCCAACATGTTTTGTTGCCCTTGCAAGCTGGGGTGTTGGCTGTATGCATGTTTGAAGTTATTGTTGCTTTCACACCTTCCCGTTTTCTGAATTAAAGCTAAGGGTCCAAGATCTGTGAAGATATCCTGCCTTTTTGATGTGATGAAGATTTCCATCTGGCAGTTTTTGTGCAGAAAAATGACGACAGATTTTTGTAGGCCGAGTCTACCTTCACAGTCATTTCCTCAGTTTCCTCAACAACAAACCAATTCTGAAGATTTCTGAAGTAGGTGGTGGCAGTGGTGGTTTCACATTTTTTTTTTCACCCCTATTTATTGGGGAAGATTCCCATTTTCACCCAATATTTTTCAACTGGGTGGTTCAACGGTTCAACCAGTGGCCCGGGGTTTGTCGAATCTCTCAGCTGATAAGGCCAGGACTTTTCCTGTTCTTTGAACCTCGGTCAGGGTACTGGGTGGTCTGGAACCTCAGATCTGAAAAAAAAACTCAAAAAGATGGGGGCTTTTTTAACATGTCCTTGCATATGTTTTTACATGTCATATAAATATGGTAAAATGATGTAAAATGTAAAACATGGCATTTTTGCAGCTCTTGACATGTTGTCAAAGTGATGAGGTTAGCACAATATCACCTCTTGCAGCAAACCACGCTATGGCGTCCACAACACAGCATGCGGGTCAATTTCCGAAGCTCCGGAGTTATTGCCGTCCTTTAGCAGGTGGTAGACGGAGGCAGTACCTACTCTTGTTAAACATGTTTCAATATTTGTCCTTGCATCGCAAACCTGCTTGGACAATTTAAATATCCTTTCACAGAGGTTTGCAAGACCAGATGTGCTGGGACGTTTTGGTCAGGCCAGATACCCCTTCGCTTCCAAATTCTTCACATGTTTGTCATGTGCCTCGCGTCGCGTCGATAAAGTCTTCCATGTTTGCTTGGGTCAAGGTCTTGGCCAGGAGTGGACCAGCTTGGAATTCGATGCTCCCACAACATGCCACAGATTGGGATGCAGCTGATAGTCAGGCAGAGATCCGGTACTGTAACCAACCTCCGGTGACGGCCTCACGGTAAAACGTGGCAAGTTGGAAGGTGCCTGGCTTTCACTACCGCTTATCAGCCTCCAGAGCTGGGGGATCCAAGTGGTACGATGGATCCAGGGAATCAAAGATGACTCGATGAGCTCCTGAGGCACCTCCAAGTGCTTTGCTCTCGGAGCAGCTGATGTCAACTGAATGGCTTCAACTCATGGCTTCCGGCACGGATGCACCGCCCACATTCCTATGTATTGGTGGTTGTGCAAGCAGGCAAAGGAGCAGACCCATGAGATAGATGATAGATGACATATTTGACTGTTGTGACTGTTATCACACAGATGGGGAACTACTCTCCACAATGATTTGCAGCAGACAGTGCTGTGCGTCTTGATCTCGCTGAGACACTATTGAAAAAGATCAGATTCTCAACCTTGCCCAGGGTCCAATCACTGAATGGTACATATGAGCTGCTTCCTGAATCCATGTGGCTGGGACTGAAGTAGCTCATGTTGATGAACTTTCGTGAAGACAGAGCACTGTTCGTTTGCTGCAAACTCAGCACATGGCCTTGTCAAAAGCTTCAGGTGGGCCTCCAGACCGGCATGGAAGAAAATGCATGGTGCTGAAACTCCACATTGATTTCAGCCTTGATATTGTGTGGTCGCGCGTTTTGGGGCCTGCATTCTTAGCTAAGGCGGCAAGATGATGAAGAGGCAGATGCGGCAGATGTATCGTTGGGTGATGATGATGTGATAAGAGTGAGTTGCCCCTGTTGCCTGGAATTTTGGTGGAATGGTTGCAGGGTTCCAGGGTTGGAATAATTGATAGAATACAAATCGGTTGAAGGATATTTAAGAACACATAAGATATCCAATACATACGAACGGCTTTTTGAAATTCCAGATTGGCAGGATGACTTCCCAAAGTACATTTTCTTCTGGCCAGAGTTTGGACCCTCAGAGTCTATGGCATCATTAGATTTGCACCCATTCCCACGAGAGCAAGCCGAGAGTCCTGGCGCGTAACCAATTCCTGTTGTGAAAGTTTTGATGAGAGTGTGTTATTGTGCACTTTGTATCGAAGCTTTGCTTGGTGCTTATATTCCTGAGACGAGTTCTTGCTCTTTGTGTTACAAGCTTGCAAAGATCTGGAGAGTTACTTAATGTTGTAGATTGTAGGCGTGTTTGACAAACTGTCATGATCCTCAGAGGATTTCCAACTCAAAATGCCATTGCAGCAGATGTGGAAACTAGTCATTCATTGTGAGGACTGGTCATTGGATCATTGGTCCAGAGCTTCACTTTGCTCAAACTGGTTGGCCAGCTCAGTAAATGACTGTATCAACTTCCCAACATTGTACTGTTGATGGAAGAAATCCTGCACCACCTGGGATGTAAAAAACCCTGTGAATGATGGGATAATCAAAATACTTGGTGGTGCAGGATTTCTTCCATCAACAGTATGTACAAGATTTGTTGATGTCAACTTCCTCAGTGCCATCGAGGACTGGCCCGAAATGGCCCAGGCCGTTGGGCTGCCCATTCTCCTGACCATTGTCCGGGACGTTGGGCAGCTTTGGATGGCTAGGACCTGAGGATCTCAAAGCCGAAGCCACAATGAATGATGATTTACATTGATTTAGTCCTTTATTTTCTTGCACTTGTGTAGAGTCTAGGTATGTCTAGGTGG
This sequence comes from Breviolum minutum Mf 1.05b.01, assembly GCA_000507305.1. Taxonomy (NCBI): domain Eukaryota; class Dinophyceae; order Suessiales; family Symbiodiniaceae; genus Breviolum; species Breviolum minutum. Next base: position 10,032 of record DF244285.1, on the reverse strand, counting down.
TAGTTTCAGGTTCCTAACTTCACCCCTAGTTAGGGAGGTAATCCAAATTACTGGATTGAAACTACCATTTTTTTTTGTGATTTTTTCGGATGTCTCAGGAAGTACTTTTTCTGAAGATCCCAAGATCTTCTGTCGCCGTCAGAAAGCAGTATGCGTCTCAAATCGAATTGTGTTTGGGATACATGAGAAACCATGATAACATGAGCTTTTAATTTGACTTGTGCATTTAGTAGCTCCTCAACCACCTTCCATGACTTTTTTGGCTGCTAGGCCCACGGGGGTTTAGATACCTTTGGACTTTCCAGTGCGTAGCTCAGTCGGATTCCATGGTGGCCGAGAGCAAGACTTGACAGTCTTTTGCGAGGCACAATGTCTCCTTGCCAGAGCTTGAACCTTACCATTAAGTTGTGTGATTGAAAAGGTTTGTTTGGTTGAGATTGAAGTGCTTTGAAGTACTTGCATTCTGCCAAAGTGATATTGAGGAAGACTCCCAGACTTCCCTGACTTCATGTTCACCCAGCTTCATATACAGTGTTTCCATATGTTTCCATAGTTGGTTCATTGATCCATTGGCAGCATATCAGCATATCACCCTTTTCACACCTTTGCAAAATAGGTCTTGGTCCTCGAGCAAAAGCAATGCCCCTGTCACCTCGAGCTTCTAGGTTGGTGGAAACCGTTGGCATTTCGGGGTGATTTTCGTCAGTGGCATAAACGCGTTATAGATAGATCGATTGGATGGGAAGTAGAAGTTATGAAAATGTTTGAAAGTGCCTTTAAAGATCTTTCAAAGCGCTGTTTGCAATGCTGCGAGCTTTGCAGCTTTGCTGCAGGAGTGCGATCTTCCAATCAGAGGACTGATTCAGCATTTTTGGGCAAAAGATGCTGAAAAAGCAGCTGCAAAGACCCCCAGAATTCTTGTAATATAAGGAAACTGATGGAAACTTTACTGGATTGTATACTTTTTGGTGCTTCATACATACCTTCATCTATAATATAGGGTTTGTTTTTTCATGACTGGTGAAGCTATACCAGGAGGCCACAGCAGCACGATCTTGGGTGCTGCCAAAGAGTGGAGGTCGTTGAGTGTGAAAAAAAAACGGTTCTTCCTTTTGCAACCTGATGACATTTGATGAGTATGACAGTATGACATATCAAAGGATTGACAGCAACATACCGCCACTCATGCCTTGTGGTGGCTGCTAATGTTCGTAAAATGTTACATAAATTGCGTCAGTATTGCCTTTTGCGACCTCAGGTGAAGATCGCCTGAAAAGTCCCAGACTTTCATCCCGTGAAATCCAAGTCTATAAGCATCTCAGCTGCATGGCAACAGCTCAAAGATCTTTGCTGAATGGCAGCAGCTCAGGATGGGTGGACCGAAATCCCCACGGGAGAGTCATGGAAGCCCAAATCGCACCAAGTTTTCACCGCGCGAAGTGAGTCCGCAGCGGAATGTCAGTCCGGTTCGAACCCGGGGGATTTGCTGGCGGCCATGAAAAGTGGCCGCTCTTTTCAGAAGATTTTTTGTAGGTCATCATGATCCTGCCAGAAGGAAATACAAAAGACAGATGAGAAAGGAAAGCCTTTGGAGAATGTGCAATGGTACTTTCAGTACATGTGATTTTGTCAAGATCATCTGGAAGACAGGATTGTTGATGTGTTTCATGACCTGAGAATTACGCAGGTCACACACCGTCAATGTAAGTGCCTTTCAACCATTCAACCAGTAAACATACAGAAAGGTGAGTGTGGGTAATGGATCCACATTCTTTTTTTGTGCTCTGTTTGGATCAGAATGAAGGCAGTAAACTAATCATTTCATTACAGGCACTCAACCCAAAGGGAGAGAAAAAAACCTGCTGCGTTGCAGACATCGCAACTTTGGGCATCCGGCAAGCCGAACTGAAGGCCCCACTTTTCATCCCCACCCGGAACTCTACGGCTATTTTTTGTTTTTCGTGGGCTCAATTTGCGAGAGTTTGAATAGGTCATCATGGTTGAATGTTCCGGAATCCTAGCGCAAATGATATTGTGATGATTTAGATACTACATTCATGCACGTATATTCTAGAATGCAGAAAATTAAAAATGACTATAAAGTGCAAACTGTGTCAAGAACCTTTTGTTGGGCGTTTAATTTGAATTTAGCTTCTCCTGTTTGGGTTATTTCTGGTGCCATGTTTGAGCCAGAAGAGCCTGAGTTTGGGGCTCAGACTCATTTCATCGTGAACTGTCAGACTCTGAGCCCCGGCGCTGTGGAATAAGGAGCTTCAATGAGAACAAGATGTGGTACGCACAACTTATAGGCAGATTACGGCAGATTTGTTTGATGCAAGTGATATACAAATGCCACCGTGTCTTGTTACTTCAGATGACTTGGAGCATATCGATCCAAGAATCCAATGAACTTGGAGGTCCTTGCCTGACAGATCATGGTAACCAAAAGTGGCGAGCAGTGTGGACCCTGAGCTTCACACCATTCGGCTAGACAATTCCTTTGTTTGTTTGTTTGTTTGTTTGTTTGTTTGTTTGTTTGTTTGTTTGTTTGTTTGTTGATGTTTCTTGGGTTGTTTGTTGATGTTATTTTTCAATATTTATTGAGTTTTTTCATTGTTTTTTCAGGATGCCACCCCAATCCAGGATTCGCACTTAGGCCGTCGCAACACCCAGTGGCATTGTGGTTTGTCCTCCATGGCCACGAACTCGGAGACAGCCACAACAAGACCAACCCCTTTGGTGCCTGAGCCGCCAGGAATGCAAGTCACGTACTTCGTATCGATCCACGTGAACCTCAACAAATGGATGTGCAAATCATAGGCGCCGGCAAAATGAAGTGGCCATCTTTGGGAATTTGGTCATCGGTCGTTTGCTGGACTCGTCGGGCACTTTGTTTGGATCTATTTGCAAAAGGTGCCAGGACATGATTTTCATGGCGTTTTCGCACCACCGCTGATTTGGAACATTGGAGGTGCTGACTTGGGCCTTGGTGTTGGAAAGTGGAGGCCTGGCTTCGTTTTTTTCCTCCTTCAGCACCCTCGTCGGACATGGTGGTTTTCCCATGGTGATGGTGCTGGTACAATGGTAGTGGTAGTCAAGTAGAAGTAGTGTATACCCACTGTCAGGTCTGGAGTCTATGGTGCAGATGGATGTGTCTATTGTCCCCCATGGTAAACCCGCCACGGTTTGGCTGTCACATCATGTCTTGGACATCGCTTGAAGATCGTCAGATGTTGGCAGATATTGATGACTTATGCACCATCCCTAGTACTTGATGGTTTTTCTTTCGCAGTGGAAGCTCAAGCCTTCAGTTTCGCAGCCCGAAGCACCACTTTTACTTGCTGTACAGATGGCGCAGGTTGACTTTTGCACAGTGGGAATTGGCCACAGAACACGCCAGTTGAAATGCCAGCAACTTCTCTGAGGACATGACCATAGATGTGCTATGATATGCTTAGGTATTTGTATTTTATGGGATAGCATTCACGGCGGTGGTGGTGTTGTTCCTGCTGCCGCTGGTGGCGGTGTGGTTGTACATCCAGTACCGGCAATGCTAGGAGCTAGTACTCCTAGTACTCCTAATACTCCTGGTATTTCTGGTACTGTTGCCATCACCAGAAACCAGTACTAGTCCTAGTCCTACTACTACTACTACTACTCCTACTACTACTCCTCCTCCTACTACTACTACTACTACTACTCCTCCTACTACTACTCCTCCTACTACTACTACTCCTCCTACTACTACTCCTCCTACTACTACTACTCCTCCTCCTACTACTACTCCTCCTCCTACTACTACTCCTCCTCCTACTACTACTCCTCCTCCTACTACTACTACTCCTCCTCCTACTACTACTCCTCCTCCTACTACTACTACTCCTCCTACTACTACTCCTACTACTACTACTCCTCCTCCTACTACTACTCCTCCTACTACTACTCCTCCTCCTACTACTACTACTGCTACCAAGACTTGTTTACGACCCGACTACCACAACTACCCCTTGGTAGCAAACACCTGTCAAAAAAATAGCAGTGGATCCAGCATGATCGTCGAATGAAACATCCACTCTAGTGCGCCGGGCAAGTGCCGCTCCACCGGCATCAACATGTTGTTTCTCTAACCTCGTTTCTGTGCCCTTTCTTTCTGTGCCGTTTTTTTTTTCAGCCTTCCTTTTTGTGACGTCTTCTTATGCCTTCTTTTTGGTTGCTCTGTTTTTCGCTTTCTTTCTGCCATGTTTTCTTTTGTCACTTTTTTTCTGTGACTCCGTCTTTCTGTTCTTTCTGTGTTTGTTTTCTATCATTTTTTCTGTTTTTGTTCCTTTTTCTGTCAATGTTTTTTCATTGTGTAATTTTTGCATTCTCTTAATTGTTCTTTCTGTTCTTTGTGTGACTCTTTGTTCTGTGACGTTTCTTTAGTATCTTTGATATGTTGTTTTTGATATCTATACAGATAGATACATACATTATACTTCTTATGATCTGATATAGATCTGCAATATAGACAAAAAATACGGTCGTCATTCCGTGGACCTGTCAGTGACCGACAGTGCACAGTTTTTCCTGTAGATCTGTTGGGTCAGGTTGCTGAAGCTGCCGCCGCAGAGACACTTTGCTGTGCCGCTTGCTGCGCTGGTCTCTGTTGTGACTGCGCTGGAGGTGGTGGAGGTGGTGGTACATTTCTCAAGAAACATCAATCAATGCGAAGATGTTGATTCATTCATGTTTTCATTTTGGTTTCGTTGATTTTTGTTCCTCGCATTGGGCGTTGGTATCCAGACTATAGACTTGTTGCAAGGCTGCTGCCGTGATTGTGTTGAGGGGTGCGGTTTGCTCTCCTGCTGCGAGCTGATGGGTTGCCTTGCATGTTCCTGTGGCTGCAGCTGGGTCCTAGGTTTGTGTCGGGTCAGGGATAAGGAGAAAATATTGAGAATATATAATTTTTATCAATTTGTGTATGTCTACAGTATGTTTTTATATGTTTTTAGACAACTTGGTTATGATTGTTAGGAAATAACAAACATCCACAAAGCTCCTGTCAAAGAATCTCAGCGTCCAGAACTTGCAAAAGCCAATGTCCCACAAGTGAATTCCTAAGAAAATCTAAGAGAAGTGTTCAGCGATCTGCATGTAGTAGCATTCAATCATGTACAGAGAAGAAGATTGATCCAGAAACCCTCAAATGGGATGCAATTCATCATTTCACTGAAATTCCTGGCTGAGATGAAGTGGATGTTTTTTGTCGAGACTTCAGGTATCAGCTGCTGTTGCCCATGCTGTTGTGAATCTCAGAAACAGGCCGCGAAAACGCATTGTTTGATGATCCCTTCATGGCGTTCAATCGCAAAATTCCAAATTCAGCCTTTCAATGCTGCCTTGGAAAAATCACCAGGGTCCTGTCGTGGTTGCACATGGGCCAGCCATGTATCCAGTGGAAGACTCAGATATTTGCTGCTGCTTGTGACTCCAAAAACCTCATGATTCCAAGCTTCCAATCCTGCCAAGTACACCCCGGAGCAGATGATGATGGGTCCAACAGTTTATGCGTGGCAATCTCAAGGGGTCTCCCTTTTGAAGAGCAGAAGTTGCCTCCATCATCTCATCATCCTTTATCCAAGGCCACAGGCACAAGTCATGGGCTATCAACGTTAGGTGCTGGATGTTGGATGACTTTGCTAGTAATGTTTGCAGATCTACTGTCTTAATGTAGTCTTGTGTGTTGTGGCAATAGTGGCCAAGTCTCTGAAAACTATTGTTCTTGGAGGTGCTAGTGCCAAGGAGAACTTGCACTCTAAAGTCGCAGTGGCTTTTGGATGGGTCCGAGACAGCTCAAGACAGCCGTTGTACAGCGTTTCGCAGTGAAACAAATCTAAGCCTCGTTTCCCAAGATTGTACAGAGCAATAAGATCCAATCTTTTGACTTGCTGCAAAAAGCTTTGTGAAAGGCACCGCTTTCTGATAATGCTTCAAAGTGTCTCAAGGTTTTGCCATACTCGTACTGTAGCACATGATAAGCAGATTACAGTAGACTCTCTTGGATTTTACTAGACTCACGGCAGGTTCGCTTCGCATGTTTTGCGAATAAACCCTACCGTCGGTTTCTCAGCATACCAGAGTCACCCTGCGTCCTGCAGTGCTGCAGTGCTGCGTTAATCCCTCGAACAGACATCGCCAGACACTGCTCTACTGTGGAAGTGCATTCGTTTCAGGTAGGAACTTCAGAGCTTATCGGTCCCGAGTTTACTATCCCAGATCCACAAGAGCTTGCGAAGGACTTCAGATATCGCTCGAGGTCTCTACAACTCCAAAAGTCTAGGCTGCAAATTGAATTCAAGGTTTTGAACAATCAGGAAAATCTCAAGATGCCATTTGACGCACGTTTTTGTCAGGATGCCATCAGGATTCCAAAAAATTGCATGCTTTTCATTCTTTTTTTGCAGGAATTTGGTGACAGTATTGGGCTTGGAGATGGTGAACCAGATGACGAGCACTGGGGTGGCTGGCAAATATTGTATCCAAGTTGGGGGCAAGACGCTTTGGAAACATCTATATAACTCAACCTTGCAAATCCTTGGCATTACGACTCATTCTTCCTGAGTTTCTTTGTGTATCATTTGTATTAGTATCCAGATAGATGTACCCCAAAAATCGGGGGAAAATGCCAGGGAAGTGGATGGATGGAGTGCTCAGCCCCAATGGCAATTTGTATTGTCAACCATGGTCCGAAGCTCGGCTGGTGAAGCCTCAGCAGCCTCCAAGCGGCCGCCGTTGAAGCCGTCCCGAAACGGCCGCTGTTAGGTGTGCGAATCGCATTCTACAAATCAACACCAACACTGGAGAAGTGGACCTCATTGGTGGGTGCCTAAATTTCATATGTTTTCAGATGTTTACATTGATGTTTATTGATTTATGAACTTTTTATAGATAAATCATTTTCTGTTGATATTGTCCTTTTGGTGTGCATACAGACAAACCATTGTTTTGAAACAGTAAACGTCCAGTCGACCTAAGAAAACTGAGACGTCTTCCAGGTCCAGACCTGGGATGGATGCCTGATAAATACCGCGCAGCTGTGGTGACCACGGATGGGGTGCGGCAATTTTGCAGCGCTGCTTTAAAAAGACCTTTGAAGATGGGTTTTGTCGTGGAAGGCCATATATTGTCCACCATTTTCAGCGAATCCCTCAGTTATGATTCCGTGGTCATCAATTTTGGATTAAGTTGATAAGGACAGACTGACAGAGACTATTATACATCAAGTCTTCTTGCAAGGCCTCTCGTGTTTTGAGAGTAGACCTCACAAGTGGTGATATCAGCCTGATTGGTTATCTACTCAGATGGAAAAGCCTTTCAGGGTTTGGATGTGTTTATGTTCGTATGTGCTCAATGAACCATGCTCAACCATGATTTTCGTGTCAAAGTTGGACAAAGACCTAGGTCCTGATTATGGTATGAAGCGTGGCAAGTCGGCAAACCCAGATCCCAGATCCATGTGAAACGGAGAACATTTGGTGTGCTATCAGGTGGTGGACTGGAGCTATGAGTCTTGTCAACACCATTCTTTGCCCACCACATTCTGCCACACAGGCCTGAAGATGAACTTGCAACACTACATCGCATGTATTATCACTTGTTTTGTTTCAGTCTGATCAGTCTACGTGTTTCTGTTTTCTCTCTTTTGGATGGTTTGTGTTGAAGCGTTTTGAATAGTAAACGCATGTAAACGCCATTGTGATTCATTGTGTGTTTTGCTATTGTGACCCATTTCGATGACTTTCTTCCGACCGTGCCATGCCATGCTTCATTGTAGGTGCTCCAGATCAATATATTCTACCGGACCTGTGCCCTAGTAGGCCGGGACTTTGGCGAAGACGAGGTGCGCCGATCATATCCGATCATGCCTAGTATGGTTGTTTCACAGCTCTGACTGGAAATCCATGACAGGCCAAATACCGTGCCATCGTTCAAAGTAACGATGGATGTTTCTATGGCCCACCTTGCAACGCTCCCCAGGCATACATCATCTGAGTGGTTACACAAGTTGTATGAGTTTTCATAGTTTGTGCCATGTATCTATATATAGTATGGTCACATTCCAAATTTGTCCAGGTGATTTGCATTGATCCAATTGCTCCAGATGCTGATTTCATAGGCAGGTCACAGTTCTGTGGCTCATCTTCCATCCATTGTTGCGATTGTCCCGCAGGTCCTGAGTTTTGCGCAGGAGGTTTCAAATGGGTCGGATGCCTGTAGTCCCCTTTGGTTTCACGTCGCTCCTTGTTTTCTCCGATTCACCTCCGAATCAAAAGCCTTGTCGTTTTCCAAGGTTACGGCAGGGCTGGGTGAAGATGGATGTGTCTACAGCCCCTTAACTACACGAATGGAAATGAAAAAGTATTGTCAATTTATGATGAAGCATCAAAAAAATCAGCTCAAGGGATATGCCCAACAGCACAAATGCCGCCCTGGTCATGTCCTCCTTGTCCCCAGGCCCTCCATGGCTGGCCCATAAAGCACTTCGTATTGACGTGCCGAATCGTGCGGGCCTTGGAGGCACAAATTTGCCAGGCGTTTTATTGAGTCGAAGCCAAGGCTGGGCGCGACAGATCGGCAAAAACCATGGCAAGCCTGACCTGATTCGCCGATTGGCCGAGCCTTGAACTTGCCTAAGCACTTAAGCACTTCAGCTGATGTCAGGGTGGGGTGGCGGCAAATGGGATACCATGTGCGCCCATGAGGTGCAAGTCTGAAGTTTTGACAGATGCGTTAAGTCGTGGATAAGCATTCCAAGTCATTCACTCATTTTGGCCTAAGAGAATATACTTCAATGACTTGAAAAAGTTGAGGTCACTTGATGCTTTTTCAATTTTCGGACCAGAACATGTCAAAAAGTCAAGACCGGCGAACAATCCAGGATGGATTCTTTTATTGTCCTCCTTTGTGCGATCTGACCTTAGCATCAAAGTCTACGGTGGAATCCATTGAAAGCAACCCTTCACTCCATGGCGCTAAGGCCACTGACACATTGAGCCTCGACACTGCAATCGGTACAACCGAGGTGCCGCCGGACAAATCTGATGAATTTTCATGACCTATTGACCCCATTCATGTGCTTTGTGACAGTTGTTGGCACCTGAATTGGGCAAAGTATCCAAGAAGTTCGCATCTCAGTGTGGAAAAGATGATTATATACAGATGATTGTAGATAATAGCAGAATATATTAGATATGATCTCACTCCAAATTGGTTTCTTCATTCAGGTGGCGATGTGCAGCTAGATCTTTGAACGGAGATCTTTTTTGTCCACCTTACGGACATGAGAAGGCGTGGTTTTTAATCGCCTTGGTCGAACCTCAAAGGTTCCAACTGAACCTAACATCTGCAGGTTCTGAGACTCACCTTCAAAAGCCTGCAGCTGGACAGTCGTTTGGGAAACTCAGATTTTCATTTCTCCCACCAAAAATTTGGATGAAAACTGAAACTGTGGACATGAAATTGGACATCATTTTGACCAGAAATTGGTGCTTAGGTAGCGGATCTAAAACTGCATCCAAAGACGATTGCAAAGATCCATCACCGGAAATTTCCTAAAATCAAATTAGAATATATTTAGATGAAATGATATTCAGATTATGATATTATAAATATTAATCTATATGTATATATATATCATTTTTTGAGATCTTTTATTGATTTTGATATAGCATAAATGTTAAGAGATAATGATGAATATTAGAGAAGACCCGTTTTTAAATAGGGAAACAATTCTTAAGAAAAAAATAAAATACATATTGTTATTGAAATATTTTTAAATAGTATTTTTTTTTAAAGATTTGAATCATATTTTGTTTGTTTTTAATTTATATAATTTGATATGTTCATGTTTATTTTATCATTTTTAGATCTTCTATTTTATTTATTATGGATTTTTAAATCTTAATTCCCCACCTGTCAGGTGAGGGTTGTTAGATTTTATGTTAGTCTCTTCTCCTTCTCCTCCTCCCGTACTCCTGTACTCCTGTACTCCTC
>DF244284.1:0-26438 GCA_000507305.1 Breviolum minutum Mf 1.05b.01 | reverse complement strand
ATTTGGGGAAGATAATTGGAACATAATGTTTAAACAAAACCTGAGGAATCAACAACCCTGCAATCTTCTCCCTAAAAGTCCGGAACCCTACCAAGAACGTAGATGACAGTCTCGTATCTTGCACAGTCTTACCCTTAATCACGCTTTTAGTTTGGGGCATGGGTCAATAAAAGTTACGCCAGGGCCCACGGTTACATCTTATACTCTCGGTGTGACTCTTTGCGAAACCTACTGCGTGCGTACATCTGGTTAGATTGGAGGGTGTCCCAAATGGTGTTGAAAACTTCCTTGAAGAAGGCTTTGGGGACACCCGTCAAAAAAGTGTTTTGTGGCGAAACTCAACCGGAAACATTTAAGTTGAGTTTGGGGATATGGGTTGTGGAAGTCATCGTTGTCATCGTCCTTTGTCGTTGAAGTCATCGTCGAAGACATTTATATGTTAATATGAATATCAAAAAATCAAAACAAAAACATATATCATAAATCATATATCATAAATTATAAATCACAAATATCAAATATCATATATCATAAATCATATATCATATATCATATATCAAATATCATATATCATATTTCATATATCATATTTCATATATCATATATCATATTTCATATATCATATATCAAAACAAAGCAACAAAAAATTGCCAACATCGAATCCCTTGATTGCCTTGATGCACCCCGGTTTGCCCAAAATTAAAAAAAGTAAGAAATGGAGAGAAAATACATGTCGACCAGTCCTCAGGCACTTGGAACTCAGAGATGTTCTCCAAGAACAAGAGCTAAGTGGGACAATGCAATCGTGAACTGTTGGAAAACGGCACCCCTTCTAAAATGCAGTGAAACAGTGTGCCTTTCATGCATCAAAACATCAAAAAACCCTGGAACTTCTGAAACATGCAGAACTTGCAAGTCACTGCGCGTGCTAACATTCCAAGGTTCCGAGAATTGCCGAACCCTTGGATACAAACAAGAAGAGGAACATGTGGCATCCATAGAAAAACCTCGAACTTCAGGAACATGTGGATTGTTGGGGTGGTGCCATTTAAGCGCGAACCACGTGCTTTGATGTGTTTAAAGATGCAAAACAAAACAGGGTGTGTAGGGCCTCAAAAACCACTGAAATCACATAAAATATACCACAGAACTCCCTATAATATCTTCCTTCTAGGGGTTGGCTTATCACATTGGATTACATTTTCCCTTCAAAATCCGCATTTTTGGCGGTTTAAACCGTTTTCAAGCGTCGAAGCCGTTGTCATTCCAAGCAGAAATGATCCAGAGAGTGGGATCACAGTCCAGAAGCGGCGCTGTTGCCTCGAAAAGGCGGGAAATGATGGGCCGATTTTTGTGCGGACAAAATCTGCAGCTCCATATTCCATGCCAAGCTTCCGAGGAACAAATAATAAGTGGTAACACTTGAATGCTATGAAACGTACCAATCTTCTACTGTGGAGGTGCCATCTTACAACATCTTGTAAGATGTACGCGTGATTTGCATTTATTTGGCCATTCATCTTCTTCGGTCATGACTGCCATGACTGCCAAAGATTACCAAGAGAACCAAAAAATCCATCGATGATCATTGCTGAGTCACCCTCGCGGCGATCTTGCTGCAAGGGATTTTTAGAGTTGTTTGCATGGAATCTGGATTCCAAATAATCCGGAACTGAATCCGGAACCCGGATCCGCAAGAGTAGCAATTTTAAACCCATGAGGAGTACAGTACTAATTAGTACTATGACAATTAGTAGGTAGAGTTCTCAAAAATTCTGAATTTTGCATGTCTTCATTCCATGATCTAAGAAATATTCTCGCTGCCGTTTTGGCACCGAATTGACTGCACTTCGTTGAAGATGGAACAAAAATCACATTATACTACAGCAGTAAACCCACTTACTAGGCTCCACAACAAGTCTCGCTCCAAACACTTCCATCACCCATCTCATCCATCTCATCAGAAAATCATCATAATTCCCTAACATGATAACAAGGATTAGAGTAGGAAGAAATCCACGTAGGACTTCCTGTCAACGGGTCATCCCCGTCCGCCTTGTCCAGCGTACAACTCTTCGTTTCGACGCCTAACAAAGCACAGTGGGATGCACAACGAAAATCCTACGGTGGTCAAAGATATAGCTGGTGGCTGGGCCATCCATCTGCTCGCCAAAAACGGGGAAATGGATCATGCACTGTCCTTAATATTGATCCTGTATCCTTAATATTGATTTGTACTTGATATACTGGATCACGCGTGTTTTCAATCATCTATATACGGGAAATGGAGGTAAATTGAACCAGTATATAGGTGATTGAAAGCACTGCGTGGCCATTCATGGCTTTTAATTGGGGGGTTACGGTTACTAAGTACTTGCTAATGGGACGATCCTCCAAGAACCCATTCAATCCAAATGAATCTGATCATGATATCACCGACCTGAAAGAAAAATGTTTCGTGAGAAAGGTTCCTCTACTAAATTACCTCTGGTAATACTGTTGATGGTTCAGAAATCCGGCGATCACCACCTGGGATGTAAAAAACTTGTAAATCCTGAAATAAACTACCAACCTCAACTGGTGCAGGATTTCTTCCATCAACAGTAGTAATTACAGTCACGTACAGTGACATCACGTGATACCCAAGCACCATCGTCACCTCCGAGCTGGCTTGGGTTTGCAAGTCCTGCCGCTCTTGCTAGGAGCCGGCTGAGACAACAAATGTATGGCAACCGAATTGGTCTACACAACATGAGACATTCGTTGGAACATTCTATCGTTCTACCACCCTATCATCCGATCATCCCATCAATTCTATCATCCTATTTTTGCAACATTCTATCATTCTATCTTGCCATCCCGTCTAACTATAACTATATCATGATAATTCACCAACCTAGGATGAGGTCATGCTGGATTCCCAACAAACATGGCCAACCCTTGGTGTGCGTCGGGCAAGGATGTGTTTCAGGATTATATCAATGAATTAGCTGGTGATGATGACTGTAAATTCATGGCCAAAATGCCCTGTAGCAAATGTTTCTTGAGTTTCTTGTCAACACTAGTGCGGAAAAACTGCAACAAACCCATCCAAATAAATATCGTTCCGACCTTTTGGGGGTTCCACAGGACCAACTTTGATGGGGTTCCAATTCTTCCTTTCAATGAACAGCAGAAACTACCCTCCTAGGAACAGTCTCAAAGAAACCGCCCCAAGAACTACCGCTTGTCCATCATATTCGATTGACCATAAAGTGATTTTTGAACATACCTTGAATTGTGATTCAATAGTTGCGAAGGCTGTGACTTTTGAAACGACCTCAAAAATATCTGCTCAGACTCAGACAACTTGGGTTTTTGAATTTGTTGCTCCTGCTTGGAGTGTTTTTGCGTGCTGCCTCTGCGTTCAACTTTCTTCAACTTTGGCCCAGGTTGTGTTCCAGCAGCACCTTTCCACCGGATGGAACGAAAAATGGCGATTTGTTTCCCAACTCATTCGGAGCTTGTCCTCTCAATTTTTCCAAAGCAATTATCCATGAAGCAAAAACCTGACTTGCTACCAGGGTGAAGGCTGAAGATGTGTGGAAGATCAGTAGAAAATGTGGCAACAACACGTCACAACAAGGGTAAAATTTTGTTTTGTTGATTTCCAATTGAAAATTTCAAAGTATATAAGTTGAAATACAAATATTCAATGCTTGGTGGTTGTTCTCACCACCCAACAATGGCGAATGTGCATCATAGTAACTTCAGCACACTGCACAGCACATGCCTTTCAAGAAATCTCGCAGCACTACGCATTGTGCGACCGAAAAGATTCATCCAGATTCAGGTTTAAGGACCATTCTATGAGATCATAAATATAAAAACGACAAAATCAGGATCACCTGGGCCCGCAATGAATAAAACACAAGCTGCTTGGAATTGAGCTCCGGATTGTTGGTTGTTGCATGCAGGAAGGATACTATGGCTGAATCGTGCTCTCTCATGTGCTCATATATTTCATGCTGAATGTATCAGGAGATTGCAAGAGGCGGCTACGTGGCTTGTGGTTTATGGCTTGTGGCTTGTTGTTGTTTATATCTATACATTTCATTTCATTCCTACCGGGCACTTGCTGGGGAGTGCCAGCTCCGAAATAGTAACTCCTAATAACCACTACCCCGCCTGAAATTAACATAGCCCCTGAAAATAGGCCTGCCCAAAAGGAAATTTTCATCTTCCAACCATTGATTTTCAGCTGTGTTAGTTTATTGAAGATGTTGAACGAAAAAACCTTTCTGGTGACTTGGACGTGCGTGACCTTAACAGAACTGTACAGTAAGTTCAGTTGCATGACACAAAGTATCACTTCCAAAAATGTGATCAAACAGGATGCAGTAAATGGACCTCAACAGTTGGAGCAGATTCCCATGAAAGTTTTGGAGGCTTTCCCAGCAGGTGGAACCACCCTGCCCAGCCCTGAACCTCGTGTTTCGGCATTGTGTTGGATGGGGCTCCTGGGTTTTGACAGATCCAGAAGGCATTTTATGCCACAGAAAGAGGTAGCAAAAGGTATACGCTTTTGAAAGAAATCAAGGGAGATTTCACTAGCCAGGATGGGTTTTTGGAAACAACTTGGAGATTCCTCTATCTTCACTATCCAGCTGCATTTCGACTTCTGCTACCCTTACCCAACAGTAACTGGGGCCACATCCCTCGCTTCCCTCGCTGCTCCCGAGGCCTTCTCAACATTGAGAAGTCTTCGAGGGTCAAGCTATGGTTCACATGAGTTTGTCGAGAGGACAGGCACTGCCGCTGTTTTGGAGGGAACTCTTGTATCTGTCCTTGGACAGCCTTCCCATAGGAGGTACCCTAAAAGGAGAAAAGAGGAGCTGAAAATAGAAGTTCTTGCAGCATCCCCACCTTTTTAGGCGAAGGATAACCTAGTATTAACATAGGTGTGATGATTGGTCTGACCTTCTACAGGAGTTTGGGGTCCTGGAATGGTTCCGTTTGCCTTTTGTGGCTCATGATTCCATTGATTGCGAATCGCAAAATGACTCTAGCAGCTAGCTGCTGGATATCCATCGCAACAGCCATTGTTCGAGCCGAAGTTCGCCGACGCAACACTGACAGTACACCACACCTGGTCACCTGCTCTATATTTTCTTCTTGGGGCATGTGGATGGATTTGTGTCTCCTGATAAATTTCCAATGTTCTCATGCTGGGCAACTTGGTCATAGGAATATTGACATCTTCCAGGTACCTGTCGAAGCCATGTGAATCATGAATCATGACTTCTATATATTTCAAAAATACTGTACTGCAATTGATGGAAATTAGAGTTTTTGTCATGGCCAATATTGATTAGCTGATCATCCATTAGAACTTCCCCAACCACCATTTTCTTAGCGAGGGCTTACACCAACCCATGCATGAAAACGATGCACATGTGATATTACCACCCTTGAAGCTCAACACCTTTCTACATCTGCTCACTGAAGCAAGACCCCACTCAAACCTACCATGGGCAGAATGTGCAGTTGAAGATGGAAATAGTCTTGGACAAAGAAAACCTACGTCATCTTTCACAAAAAAAACATAACCACTCTAAACTTATACTGTAACTCATCTCGTCTGTCCTCTTGAAGAAAATTCCACCCCTATAGCCTATGGTTGAGATCCTGTGAGTTCACCGACCCTTGGCCAGCTAACTACACATATATATGATATATGTTCATTGTGAGTATTCAATCATCAAACAAATTGTTTCCTGTTGGAAAAGGGCACCCCTTCTAAAATGCAGTGATACAGTGTGCCTCTCAAACATCAAAACATCGAAAAACCCTGGAACTTCTGAAACATGCACAACTTGCAAATCACTGCGCGTGCTAACATTCCACGACCCTGGTCCTAGATGAAACCACCGATTATCTACTTATTTGTCCAATACACTTGCCCTGAATATCCCCAAATAGTACCCAATACAATGTAAATTATTTCCGCTACATTCGGCAACATCGACGTGGTCTTGAACTCTCTGACAGCACATGCCACAGCTCTTCAAACTAAAGTCACTAGAGAGAGACTCTTGCTAATTAGCATAGAAGACCACACACTGCCTACTTGTTCACTCTGCCCGGCCTTCAGCAACAAACTGCAATTCATAAATATTGTGATAAAAAAAACAACTGGCTATATATCAACTGTAACCACCCTTCCAACACAAACTGAGCTCAAACAATGCAGAAAACAATATTTTTCCTTTTTTCTCTTGATTTCTTCATTGAAACAATGCCTTGGCCAAAAGTCAACAAGTCCACTGTGTGACTGGGGTAGGTCTGTCTCTTTTGGTCGTTTGTCGGTGGGTGACTCGCGACGTGTGCCTTTGTCATTTTTGGTCGTTTTCGGGTGGGTGACTCTGCCTTTTTTGGTCGTTTTCGGGTGGGTGACTCGCGGCTCTGCTCTGACTCGCGCGCATGTGTTGTTCTGACTCGCGCGTGGGTGGGGGTTCTGACTTGGTCGAACGACGTCGTCTGATTCGGGCCTTGGACGTCGTCTGACTCGCCTGCCCTGACTCGCGCGCATGTTTCCGGACACGGTCTGCGCTCCTTGAACAATGGTTGATTTGCTTTGCACAATCTTCGAAGGGCAATCCAACGTCTGCAAAGGCTTTAGCCACATCGTGAACCCAGATAGAACCGTCCACGCCTCTGGCTGGAGCAATGATGGGTAGAAGAACCGTCTTCGTCAAGGCATTGCGAGCAGATTTGTGATGTCTTGTGCGGATCTCAAGAAACCCTCCGCTCTCGTCGACGTCCAAGATAACTTTGCTTACAAGCCTGAGATCCGAATGGCGACTCCTTGTGTAGATAGCTGTCAAGATGAATGCAATGAAAGCTCGATCATAAACATCAATGTTGCTGTCAACTAGCTTGCGATGTAAGTCTTTTACTTGCGAAACGGTAAATGGTGCAGCTTGGTTCAGATCGTCTTTATCTACATACATCACGTCACACTTCCCTTGAATGCGGCGACTGTTGCAAATGCATTCCATACTTTTGTAACCAAAGATGTACACAGAGTATCTAACAGCCGATAACCAACTGCTACCCGCTGTGGCCGCTGCCCCAGTCTGTTCTAAAAATTTGGCATACGACCAACCAGCGCCTTCTGATTGTGGGTTCAATTCATCGCCTTGCTCACTCGCCCACCTCAAGTATCGAAGAATGGCATTCGCACGAGAGATGGCCGTTGTTGAAGACCTTGTTCCAATGACTGCACTGATGATGGAGCGTGACTCCTCAATGTTGTCAAAGTTGCACTGCGATAAAATTTGTTGTCCAACTTCTGATGAGAGTGCATGATTCTTTAGAATGCTCAACCACTTGTCAACAGCTAATTGTTTGAGTTCTGCTTGACGCTCGAAAAAATCTTTGTCTTTCAAGTTCGCAGTGGATCGTGAAGTCAAACTTACATCACTTGGCTGCGTAGTGGCAATTGCACCCACAACTGAAGGTAAGCTTTCGATAACATCACGAGATTCAACTTCACTGCAATGAAAAGAATTTTGAATGGGCACCATCAAACTTTCTGGGTTGAATTCATCTCCCATGAAAATGGATCGCATAGGACCAGACTCCCAAGGCATTGCTGGAATGTTTGCAGATGTTTGTCCAACAATTGAATGTGCAACTATTCTCGAAAACGCTTCTGAAGACTGTAAGGGAGCTTCTGAAACTGGATCACTCGGCACATGTCTGCTAAAGAAATCTGAAATGGAATGTCTGAGTGCAACGCGTCTGGCAGCATCACTTCCGGAGACGTCATCTGCAATGTCTGGAGGATCAACTTGATCCCAGCTTCCCAGGTCAGAAGTACGTCTTTCAATATCAGATGTGACGTCAATGTTCCCACCATCAGAAATCGCATTGCCAATATTATCAATTTCACGCAAAATATCTTCTAAACCTTCAACTTGCTGATCCGATGAAAATTCTTCAGTGGTATGATTTTCAGAAACTCCACTGGACGACACATTGGATGGTGTACCTATACCTTCTCTCCAAGGCATTCTCAGCTCCACGCAGCGGAGTGCACTGCAGCATTCACATCAACTAACCCCCCATTGACCGATCTATGAACCGCCCGAGGAAAGTTGAAAACAACAACTCGCAATTAACAAGTTGAAGTCCCACCCTCCCACCCTTAAGCCAAATTCGTAAGAGGGATATTTAATTCACAAGTTCCTCACAACATCAAGAACGAGTTCGTGAATGCAAGACTGATATAATGCAACGACTTTTCATGACGATGATATCAGATCTTAGGAAGACTTGTGAAAATGAAAGATTTCGAAATCAAGTTTGTGACTCAAACAACTCAACCAAGCATCTGCAAGAATGAATGCGACACACAAGTTTCGAAAAGTCTGGAGACAAAAATTGCCAGGCAAATTTTCTCAAAGCAACAAACTGTTAAGGAAAAAAAAATTTTGGCAGAAATTTTCCTTGCTCATTTTTCTTGCTTGGGATAATGCGCTATCAAGGTTTTGACGGCTTGCGTCATGTGTGTAATGGCCATGAGCTCAGCCTCACAGCTCGACAATGCAACTGTTGCTTGGGTCTTACACATGGATAAGATAAGGTTGCCATTCAAAAACACCATTCCACTTGTTGTTGATTTACGTGTCATTTTACTTCCAGCCCAATTACTGTCACAATAACACTCAAGGTTGAAAGTCCCACTCTCCTCGTGCATGTTTTCCACATGAGACCAATTGTCACGCAAAACGCCTCCAACACTGCTGTTTGAAAGATGGACTCCAAAATCTCGGGTGTTCTTGAGGTAACACGCAAGATGTTTGAGCGCCGACATAGCACGGATTGTAGGGCTGCCCATGTAAGTGCTCAAAACTCTGACTGCCTCTTGAATATCAGGTCTATCCTGGGCTAGATAAAGACATAGCCCAAGACCTCCTCGGAAAACTCTCGTTTGCTCTTGATTCAAAAGTTCCTTTGTCAGAATTCTATCACGATCGTACACATCCAAATTGTTATGGTGTGGACATGCCTTTTCACGTCTGTTCTCCACACCCAGCAACTCAAGTAGCTTTGGGATGTACTGTTTGCATGGTTCAATGATGATACCTTCACTGGTCATCAAAATATTCTTCTTAAGATATTGCAACTCTGCATCCTTCCCAACTGGAAAAGGACCATTGCTTTTCAATGAAAATTTCTTGGACAATTCATCCAGGCACCACTTACAGTCAAATGTAGATCCCACAAGCAAAACATCATCCACATGTACTGTAAGGAACATCTTTCGTGTCGAATGCCTGAAAACTGTTGGCATAGCCTCGAACGACTCAAAACCACTCTCTTGTACTGTCTCTTCGAAGAATTCATTCCAATGCAATGCTGCTCGCCTCTGACCAGGCAAGCATCGCCTCAATCTCCAATACTTTGGATGATGCTCTCCCGGAAGCACTTTGGAAATCCACTTGGAAACCTCGATCAGGACAAGATCCCTTTGTGGTACACATAGAAAAGCATCCTTGATGTCTACAACCAGAATACTCAGCCCACAGACAAGAGCCAATGTCAGAAAGATATTCAACACGTACTTCGATGAAGTTGGTGAGACCCGGCTCTAAATTCACGTGCCACTAGACGACACCTCCTTCTCCAGCAATCATTCCTGAAGCGCCAGTCGTGAACCTGCCTCGTGTCAAGAATTGTTTCCGACCCATCAACTTCGAAGTAATTCTCAATAACTGACATGCTCCTCAATCTGTTTATTTCCTCTAAAGCAGCTTCTCGGTCCAACTGCTCTAAGGTTTCATCGTCCACATTAGGAGGGCCTGCTTTCTCATCTGTGAAGTTTTCATATTCATCATCAAAAGAGAAATCAAATCCTGACGTCAGATCATCAGCATACTCACTGAGATCTCCACCATCTTCATCGTCGTCAATGTAAACGTCAACCCCGCCATACTCAGATATCCTCCGAATATTTGCTGCATGTATAGGACTCGACTGTAGCCCTGTTGAACTTCCGCTTGCTGTAGCTGAAACTGTTGACTGTCCACCCTCAAGTCTCGGAAGCTTAACTCGTTCTGAAGATTCACCAGCCTCACTACCATGCTTTGTTGGATAAGACTGTACCTTGGCAGACTTTGCACTCCTCTGGTTCTCATCATCCAACGGCCTTTTCTCTTGTGCAGAATCGGTCATACCCATATCCTCAGGTACACTTGGATCTGCAATGATAGGTGGAACTTCAATTGCTCCTCCTTGCTCTGCCTCGCCTGCTTCATAATGTTCCTTGTCTGAAGGTGGATCAGATGCAGCTTCATCTGGGGTTCCAGCACTTGCTATTGCAAGAGGGCTTGGTGCACGTAACGGTAACACCCGCACTTTGGAATGGGTTGCCAACTTCAACAAGTCACTGGGAGATATAGTCATACTTGTCAACCTTTCGGCATCCCAAATTTGATCTGTTTGTCGTATCGCCTTACATCGAACAAGCTTCTGATCACCAACTGCAAGCACATCATGGTCTGCAGCATCTTTGCCAAGCCAGATACCGGCCAACCAAGCAGGGTGATGTTTGTCAACTGTTCCATCCAATCCATAACATCGAGAACCAAAGCAAGCAATCTTCCCACGAAATGGTTTACCATGTAGTTGCTGATATGGAGTTGATTTGATTGCAGAATGTACATGAAATCTGTTGACCAACCAAGCTGCGTGAACTATTGACCATTCATGGATCACATGTTTGTCTTCGAACTTCACCTTCACTTGACTCTCAAGAGCATGAATAAGAGTCTTTGCCTGAGCACGCAACGTCTGAATAGCACGCTCTGCCATTGAAGTTCTTCCTTTGTCAAAATTCTTGGCCTGCTGATCAACAAGTTTCAAGCCAATTTGATTCCTTGCCAACTTAGCTTGTTGTACTGCTGAGTTGACCACCGGTTCATTGTCATGTGCAACTGTCACTGTCTGCATATATCCAAGTTCACCTATGAAACCAATCAAACTGTCACAAATATTCTTCGCCGACTTAGTTTTCATAGGGACTGTTCGAACATATCGTGTCCAGGAGTCAACCATCACAAGAATAGGGTTGCTGCCAATTGAAATCATAAAATCAATCTGAATACTGGGAAACTCACGATTGGCACTGTCTGCTGGTTCTGAAGCACGGTGTTGGTCTGGTCGGCTCTTACAGGCAACACAATGAGGGCACCATTCTCTAAAAGGAAAATGAGTGAGCTCATGCAACTGTCGTTCTCTCAAAGATGGGGTTCGAACTGAGCCTCCAACAGGGTTTGGAGGGACATCCTGTGCCTCATACATCCTCTGTCCAAGATCAAGAGCTTGACGTCTCAAGGCAATCAAATGACACTTGACAATTCTCTCATACATCTTTCTCTTACTGCCAGACTGATTTATGCCAAAGAAGCGACAAATCCTCCGTAAATCTTGAACTGGTGAAGTTGCTGATATTTCCAAATCTTCAATCACAACTCTTTCAGGAATCTCGAGTGATTGCAAAGCTTCATCAGCCGGCCTTTCCTCTGGAACACCTTCATCCGCAACGTCAACATCTGCATCTATAAGAGGAATGTCAACTGCGGCTGCATCACCAGGTATGGGCATTATCACAGGTTGACCTTCACTGATCTCACCGAAATACTCAATGCCATGAGCATGCACACCCATGATTGTAAGAATGTCATGTGCAACATTTCCACATTCTGGTATTATGCAAGCACAATCATCAACATAATTATGTTCCACACTGAGCTCAACAACCTGCCATGGATCTTCGTAAGCTTCACACTTTCGAATCAATGTACTCCTGTACGGCCAGAAATGACCCCACATCACTCTGGGATCCAAGAAGTTACAACCTTTCGAGAGAATGAAAGGAGTATTTTCAGGTGTGAGTTGCCAGATGCCATATTCACGTGCAAGAAACTCATCCTTAGTTTTCACAACCACACGCACTGATAAGCTATCAAGTTCTGAAAGTTCATGTTTGGCATCATCTGTCACGCACCTGATGTGACAATCAATAGCCAATGATGAACCACGATAATATGTTGGAATTGACCATGTTGCATCTGGAGATACCAACATCAACTGATTGTCTGTTGTCCATTGTATATTCCACTGATCAAGAAATCTTGTCTCAAAATTGCTTCTTCGTCTTCATTGTCTCGAACAATAATTTCTGCTTTCTTGGTTCCAGCAACACCCAACGCATTTCCCTGACAGTCTTTAAGTCGGTGTCCAACTTCTGCACCTCCATCAGGAATGTAGCTTCGTGGCAACAACGAGACATCACTACCAGAGTCCAGAATAATGAAAGTGTCCTGTTCAGTAACTTCAGAAATGCTCGTCTCCATTTGAGCTTCTCGAACACTCATCCAATCTGGATCATCACTCCGGGGTGATTGATCTAAACTCTCAGCAATGAAGTTGTCATCTTCATCCAAATCTAACTTACCTTCAAACCAGTCATAGAAGAAATCTTCACCTGTAGGCTCAATACCATCTTGAGAAGCACACTCAACCAAGGAAGATATTGCACGAACATTGCTGTCTGTGTCTGAAGTTATTGGAAGATCTAAATTGAAAATTCGACGATCTGTTGAACTTCCCAATGTTGAACCACCAACACTACCTCTGTAGGAAGTTGAACTCCCTTGTGAAGGGGTTTGACGCTGAGGACTTTGCTGTGGCACATAAGGTGGAGGCTGAGGCATTTGCTGTTGCTGAACACGCTGAACATTGGTATCCTGAGGATAATATGGCGGTGATGTCGACGATGATGCTGACTGTTGTTGTTGTTGATTGAAACCACCAGTGTGTTCCCAACCAACTGAAGCATCCCATTGTTCACCACCATCCATTGTAACTTGATTCACACGCATATGTGGACAATCCTTCGACCAGTGCCGTGGATCATCACAATTCCAACATCCAGACTGATTCTTGCCACCACCTTTGTTCATCTTGCCTTTGCCTTTCTTACCGCCACCTTTCTTCCCTTTGTTCTTGCCTTTTCCTTTTCCTTTACTCTTTCCACCACCATTCTTGCCTTTACCACGACCAAAGCTCCAAGGAAAATAGTCAAAGCCTTTTCCTTTGTCTTTGCCACCTTTCTTGCCGCCTTTCTTACCAGAGTCTTTCCCGCCTTTCGTAATGCGGTCCACTTCCATTGGAGTAGCCTCTGAATCAGGTGTGGCTTGGACCTGCTTCAACAACTGCTCTGACGTGTATCCCTTTGTAACCCTCTCGTAAACAAGCAACGCCTCACGTATATCAGAGTACGTAGATTCTTCCTTGAGGGATAACTGTAGATACTCTCTCACCCTAGTTGGGCTACACCGAAGGATTGTAGCAGCCTTAAGGTCTGACGGGTAAACATTGCCACTTGATGCCTCATATTGACCAACAAGCTGTTCAAAGTTCAATATTTGCTCCAGCATAGACGACTTCGAGTTCAATGATGGATATTGAGCTAGGGTCTGGGCAAGACTCAATGTTCTCTGTTTTGAAGATGGCAGATACTCTTTACATAGTTCATACCACAAACGAAAACCATCCTTTTCATCACTTGCGACTGACCTCACCAATGCACCTGTACGACCACGCATGTAACTGCTCAAGATTGCAAAGAACTTGTTTGCCATGGATTTCTGCTCTGAATCATATGAGGAATAGATTGGGGCCTTTGTCATACGTTCAACTTTTCCCAAAAGATCCCCAAACCTTTCGTCTCCATATGCCATCCATGTTTCAAAGGTTAATTTCCAAGACATAAATGCTGTTGGATCCTCACCATTGAAAACGTCTGGGTTCTTCAAAACCTTTGCAGCACTTTCCATACCTGAGCTCATACTTTTCACACCAACCTTTTCTGCAACACTGCTCGCTGCTGTTGCCGCCATTGTTGCTGCACGTGCCAGCTCTGCAATCTGACTTGCCATTCCAGCATCCATTGTCCATGAACGCCCAAACATTGCAAATATGAGAATCACTCTGAGCTTACGTGCACAACAATGTTGACTCAAGCGGCTCTGTCGTTTCTGCACAGATGGACTTCCATTTCTTTGTTTCTTGCTGGAAGTTTTTTTTTTGCATCCACAATGTTTGGAAATTTCTTTTCGTCCACAAGGACATCCACAACTGAATTCTTGCACTTGCAAAAACAATGTTATTTCTCAAGATGATCTCAAAAAATTGGACTCACAACTCACACTCCGAAAACTGATGAGAACTGTATTGTCTGAGCGCAACCCCATTTGAATACGCTGCTTGTCATGTGGAGGTCCAATCTCACTTTCGAACGACGCAGTATCTCGACTGGAAAGCAAGGTAGCAGTCAACAGCAAGAGTGGTTTGTGGTCCTAGGCAATTGCTACATGCATTATGTCTGACAGTGACCAATAGAGCTTGGTGACATTGACGGCACCATTTGCGGCAGGATCATATCCAAGAAGTGCACCAGACGAGGCAGTGGAAGGCGCTGTAGGAAGCCAGCCAGCAACATCCGAGAATCGACGGAGGAGCTGACATGGCGGATATCTCCCATGTGGTAGACTGATGTCAATCCAATGCCCGTAAGAATGTTCAAAAGATCCAAAAAGCTCCTTCAACTCCTGCGTGGTTCTGTCTACGATGCAGTGGTTGCAATTGAGAGAGTGTAAAGTCTTATCATCCGCTGATCTGCACACAAACAAGCAATGGCAAGGACAGCACAAGTTTTGGAAATATGCATCGCCAATTCGCACCTACTTTGCGTTGTCTGAACGGTTGACGCGTACCCACTGCAGTGCTGCTCTGGACAAGTGCTCTAAATTTCTTATGGAGAGATGCACCATTTGCAGAGGAGAGAAAATGAAAAGCACTTCTTTGTATTTCAGAACATCTACCACATTGGAGATACCAAAAGTGTCCTAGAGCTAGAGGTCTTTCTCTACATGTCTCGTAAAAGGCTGCGGTACTGACAGACTCCATCCCAATGGACCGTATCAGCAGCAGAAGCTCCAAAACTGCAGCTCTTAAACTGCTCTGGTTTGTCGTTGGCATTAATAGCTTTTACAGACTGCCATCTGGCCACCTCTCCGCCTTGAAGACGGACATGTCCTGGCCACGTTAAGTACTGTTGTACTTACCTTGTATGAAGGGCGCACGTTAGCTGGATTATTGGTCTTTGACTCCAGCTTGAAGCTGATGGTTCTTACCAAGGAAAATATTGCAGCTCATGCCGTTGCTGAGCATCAGGTGTCCTTGCAGATGCTTGATTACATGCTATCTATGTTCTAGCTAACCTCAACAAACAAATTTTGATCACGGAAATGGGATTGGACAATATTTGTGGACCTCAGGGCAAATTGTGTGTCTGCTACCACAATGGATTTCAGTTAGAGCTGACTCTTGAGGTGGCGGACCTTGATTTTGTCAGCTGCTGGCTGGTAGAGAAAGGTCCAGTGCTTGATGCTTTTGAAGTGAGAAATACGGCATGAGGCGAGATTACAGTGCATGGACCCGTAGCGCTGCTCGATACACAACACATGCTTACAATTTTGACCCTTCAAAATTGCGTTGCTTTGTGACTGCACGTACTGCACGTAATTTTCCTTGTGTCTCCTTTTTTATAGTCTGGACGCTGCATGTTTATGGTTCCAGTGTCAGGACCAACCCTTTCCTTTGAATAAAACTTCGACGGCTCAGTCCCTCTCGAAAAAGCAGATTTTGAACCTTTGTTCTGTGCACGGGATAACTATGTCAGATCCAAGTGAGATTATTTGCTTCCATCCACCAGAGTGTACGAGAAGTGCTAATGACAGTAAATCCGCACCTACAGTACCTGGTGTGGTCCCTCATAAAGGAGCACATTTTGATTCTTCACAGGACACAGCCTTTTCATCTTATCTTCACGATTTATGACGCAATGCTTTTGACAACTATGACCTGCAACGACCCACAGATGTTACAGAGATCGATGTCTTCGGTGTGATTCTTCAGTCTATCTGAGACAAAAACGAGGGTCCGGTCGGTTATTAGGGCTGGTCCTATGAGTAATCCCTTCCAGACGCTAGAGCGAATTATTGATAGGTAGTCGAACCGAAGAGCATGATTAGTCTTGAAGGCTATCTCCCATAAACAGTGCCTAAACGTGGTCTTCGACCAATGAACTTTCCTCCTCTGCTTATATGCTGACCCGCAAAGGAAATTCTTTCCACTTTCTACGCCCGACGGAGTTTTGGAAGTGGTCTAGGGACACCGACAGTGGATAACAGCCATTGCTCTTCCTAGGTGGATCAACAGGTATAATTGTCTTGCTCTATTTGTCCAGGTGTGCGGGCCCATGCTCACCCCGTTCTGCGCCATCTGGTATGATAACACTCGACCCAGTGAAGAGCTTATCGAGTGTTCCATTGGGTCCTTCGTTCAAGTATGCATCAAGACTGTATGTAGTGATCTGGTTAGAATCGACCTTCAAGCTTCTTTACAGCGTCCATTTACCTATTGCACCTACCAGGTAAATCACTCCATGATGACCTAGTCAAGATGACGGTGTTCGTCCCGCAGGAGGTCACTTGCTTCTCTGGGGCAACCTTTGAGTGTACCTCCCCATTTGAAAATTAGCAGACGGTGCTGAGAGAAGAAGGCAGAAATCCGGATACCATGATCTTCCATAGAGTTCACAAGGCAATCGAGGAGGTTTGCCCAATTTTTGAACCTGCTCTCAAGCATTTCATTCTTGCGGACGCAGAAGAGCAGGAACACACGAGAACGGTGGTATTCGCGATCTTCACATCATGTTTTGAGTTCTTTGGCACTTGTCATTGGACTCCGACTGCTCGGGTGTGGGATATTTTGGACTTGTGTGGCGGCGAGAGAGGGTGGCTCGGTACACCACGGGGACTTCTTTGCCTGTTATGAGCGAGGTGAATGTACTCCTCTTTTGCAAGAGGATCATCCGTCTACTGACATTGCCCAAGGGTGGGTGGCTAATGCCCCCTCGCAAGTACATGGTGATGAGGCAGGATCCGTCCAATCGGTGCCCTTGGTTGCAGGCAGTGTTCGAAATGATGGTTCTCCTACTTTTGAAACTACCGGAGACCCTCTACTCCTTATTGGAAGACGGGGTGGCTACCGCTGTCAGAATGACCGGGTTGTCTCATTTGACCTGGATGCTTTTCAATAGATAAGAGAAGGGTGCACTCTGCGCCTGGGCAACCCAAATCGGCCAAAAGGAAGTTGTGCTGCCTTCTCCTAGTTACCGCCTTGAGTCACTTTTGCGAGTCTCCACTGTTTTACTTTACATGGATGTTCTCACTTGCCATACATCTTACATACATACACTCGTTTGTTTCGGGATGCTGCGTTTCTTGTAAATGTCATCCAGGCATGAAATCGTGTGTTTTGCTCTGGTTCAAGCGCTAGGGCGACTCAACCCTTTCCACTGTGAACACAACGAAGAGGTGTCTCAGCCTCTCTCTAAGTGTTCGGGCAGATCGGAGGTGGTAACCTGCCCCCACGCATGATGCCCCTTCATGATGACCAATATATCAGCCTCTCCCCTACTGACTCTCCAGCGGATGATACTGGCATGGATGATGGTGCAGCGGCGCCTTGTCAAGCCGTACAACAGCAATGTCAACAAGGAAACAAAGGTCTGACCCGATTGCCAGCGGTTACTCCGCGTACTCCAAGCCCTAATGGTGTGGACTTTCAGCAGTTTTGTGATCAGCTACGGACTGACCTTCCAGGTGACTCTCATGGACGAAGAAGCTTTGACACCAGTGCCAGGTTTGTTGCAGGAGACCCAGGTGCTAGATTCGGTGATGCTGCACCCTTGGAGTACGAGGTGACTGGAGAGATCGGACATCCCCACTGGGAGCTGATCTTTGAGCATATCTTGCGGCAGTGTGGATATCTAGTGGAATTCCACACCGTTTATGTCATGGTGGACAACCGTGATTTGGCGAACCATAAGCGACAAGATTCCTCCCTGCCTCACTGGCCGGCTGCAGCAAGATGGAGGCACAGTCGCCTCAAGCTTATTGGGCCTCACAAGGAAAAAACGGAACTACTACTCTTCCCTATTTCCGAATCTACTGGGCTACACCATGTGCACCCCACATGGGCTGGCACCTTTGTTCTGGCTGCCCTTGTGGCAATGTTCCCCGCGATCAACTTCGTACTACTGGATAGCGATTGTTTGCCTGTTACCTTGTTTGAAGTTGAAGACCTATGGACTGAGGCCTACTTGGCGCGCTTTCCAGCGCATTGTGAAAGTGGCATTCCTCGGGCACACCCATTACGAGCCTTTGCACGATTCAGCAAAGACCCACAGGTGGTATACACACAATCTCGTGTTTGCAGTACTCGAATGGGGCAAGGTGCCCTGGTGGTCACTGAACCACATGCTGAACTCAATGCGGGGCTTATTGTGATCTTTCGATCCTCTCATCCACCTCTCTTTGATTGGAATGCCTGGTCACTCCGCCTCAGGAGTTCCCCAGGTTCAGTTCCGGATGAGGATTTCAAAGATGAAGCCTCCACATTGGCCTTTGCCTTTTGGGACAGAATTGGTGAGTTCTTAAAGCGATCACGCACTGGCTTTGAGCTTAGTCCTGAGGAGAAGACGCTTTGGATTCCAATCTGGTTTGGCGCTTTCCCCCCTGATGGGTACGTGTTTGCAGTATTCCTTGGATTTCTGCCTTGCCTGGGCATTGATTGGTGAATGGACATCAAGGGTCCTCTTCCCTGTCCCCAAAGGCCACTGGCCTAGACATGGGCATGCAGGTGCCCTCCTTCAGAACTATCAATGCAGATCACCTCGTATTGTGGCGTGGGCCCGAGCTGCCTTCGAACAAGGAGCTCTCCCTTCCTTGCTGATGATGCCTGGTCTTGCACCTGTCTTGAGTCTCCCCGGAGATCGTATGTTTCAGGCCACAGAAATCACAGCTGGCCATCAGAGGCCAGCCATTATGCATGCCTATGGGGGCGCTAAGGTGGGTATGGAAAGATCCCTTTCCTCGATTGCAGCTGAAGGGTGGATTCCTATGGCGGCTGCTATGCTTGGCACTGCAGCTAAACCGCCCATGTGGGCCGGCCAGTATTGGACTCCGCCCAGTGGCAGGAACAACCATCGATTTCAGGGTGTTGCCTCCCTTCCTTTCAGAAAGGGAGAAACTACTCCTGCTCTCGTGCTGGCAACAGTGGGATCCAACTGAGGTCCCAAGTTCTGCCCTGTCCCAATAGCTGGTTGGAATTGATGTGGACCATGGACCGGATGGACGTAAATCCCCTACCTTTTTGCAGCAGAGTTTCAGTGTTCAAGAGGCAGCTGATCTCTATCAAGCTGTCCACCTACACACATTGGAAGACTTGGTGGAGAATGGCCCTTACCCCAAGGTCATCAGCCAGCTAGCGCTAAGAATCCTCACCTACGAGTACCCCTTGGAAGCCATCCTCGCAATTTATTTTCTTTCGGCTACAGGATATTTGCCTGATGGATTGATGCGGTCAGGTGGCATGGTGACACCAAGATTGCTGCCATTATCAACACTGAAGCTGAATGGGCTGATGCCAAAATCATACTCTCTAAATTCCCCAAGCTCGAGACGCTCCATTGAGGCTGGTGTCCTGGGTGTCTTGTGAAGTGCCGGACCACGTCCAACAGGTGCTTAACCAGCTAATGGTACTTTTAGGAGCTGTGGCCCCTGTGTCTTCTGATGAGGTCATCGCGATTGGGGTCCGACAACTCAGAGTTGCTTCCAGTGGGGAGATCTCCTGGAATGCGGTCAGGGACGCGCTAATCAGAGAAATCACCTTTGGAGGAGCCAAGTGCCCAACTAAGGAAGTGTGCCGCCTCTTGGAGAACGTGGTAGTAGAAGCAGAATCCAGGAATGAGGAGGTGGTGTGGTCGAGTGCACAGGCTGGCCCTCCTGCCATCCCCAATGACTCCTATCCCCTCCAGCTGATTGTCGTACCTGGAGAGGAAATTCAACGGCACCTCCCTGAGACTTTGCATGTGGAGGCAACGGGACAGGGGGGTAGGGACCTCCAGTACCCTATCCCCTGGGATATTTCGATCAGATCAAACAAAGAAGGGCAGTCGGTCTACGGACCATCGCTCGCACGGATGGAAGAAACGGTCGATGTTCCTGGCATCTTCGGAGGCTTGGCAACCGTACATGTCACTGCATTGGGCAGGAGTAAAGCTTCACATGAATTCTTGGTGTTACATTACTTTGGATTAGATAGTGCCAAGCATTGGGATGCACTCTTGTCTGAAGTCCTGCCAGCAGTACAGCTCCCGGGTGCCTCAGCCCGTCGGGGGCCACTGCAGTGGAAATGTTTGAAGCCTCGCACATTGCACCGTCCCATCGCAGAATGCCTCATGTGTTGTGGACCGACTCAATGACCTTGATTTGGAACCTATTGATGGGAGGTAGAATGGGACGATACACGGGTTCACCCGACACGCTGGTATTTGACCAGCGAATTGATCTCAGCTTTTCTGCTGGCAGCTTTGCAGGCCTGAGTATCCTACATCTATTATGGAAGATCTCAATGTGGTGACGAATGGTAAGCTTGGTGCAATTGCCTGTCCTCCGCAACTGATCGTCACCCCTCCTACTGATCACACCCTTCACCTGTTGCACTATGAGGCGGATCAATTATGCGTGTGGAAGCCTGGGGAACATCAACTGGACCAGCTCCACATCCGGTATACATATGTTTCCACTGAGGGCCCTGCTTATAAAGAGCATTTTGGAGCCAAGGAGCACAATTACTCACATTGGCTGAGTCTCAATCATAAGGCGGGGTGGTGGGATCTTGCCAAGTTCCTCTTCGTGCACCCTGAGGCGGCTAGCTCTGCTAAGAGAGACGCCACTCCTTTGCGTCTGCTTTCATGGCTGAGCTTTCGACTGGAACCAGCGGTGGATAAGCTCGTGGAGGCCACCATGCTCCATCTTTCTACAGTGGATGAGGTGAGGGATTGTGATCTTCTCGAATTAGGCACAACGCACCTGGCAATGGACACCCCATTTGTTTCGGCTGAAGCCTTGCGGGATCACCTCATTGAGCTGATTAGTGTGCGCAACTTGAGGCATCGCCCGGAGGCTTTGTTTGCTTTGTTCCGCCAATTTCTGCAGAGACTCACTCTGCCTAGAATATGCCACTTCTTGGACCTTGTGTTACCACAATTAACCCCAGCCCGTGCTCCCTGGGCGGATGCGACTCGGACGTTATGGACTTGCCACCATATTCGTGCCTCCTCGTATGAGAACGGATCTTCATATGAGCCAAGGGTTACCATTGCTTACTTCTTTACGTCACATGATCACATCCACCATGTGAGGGTTCTCTGGGGCACCTCTCCGCTCCTTTTGTTTTCGGATCCACGAATGGTTTATCCGGTGAGTGTCTATGAGTTTCAAGGCCAGGCTGTACATCGATTGCATCAACAGCATATCCAATTAGGCTTAAGGAAGGGCATGGCAGTGCTGGTGTACTACAGAGTTCAAAGTGGACCCTATGTGAATGAAGTCTTCCAGGCTGTCCTGATTGCACACGAGTCTGCCACGACTCGAGGAAAGAAAACTGAAAACAAACTGTGGAAGCGAGTGGTCCCGCCTGAGACTGAGTTTGCCTGGCTTCCCCCAGATATTGCATGGGCATTTTGTAGTGATGCCCTACGCAGGAAAAAAGACTGCCGATATCTAGCCTTCCATGACCGCATATGGGACTGCAAGGACGTGCCTTCCAGGCAAACATTTTCATGGTGGATATGGTTTTCCTCGGTGACACACGAAGTGCAGAAGAGCTCGCTGTCTTCACCAACATGGCCCCGGAAAGGCTGTGTTTGGGGTGTGGGCTTCGGGTGGAAGAAAAGTTCACACCCATCTTCCCAGGAGAAAGGGGACCATTGTTTGCTGCGTCAGTCAAGTTGCTTCAATTTGCCCTGCGTGTCTCTAGCGC
This sequence comes from Breviolum minutum Mf 1.05b.01, assembly GCA_000507305.1. NCBI lineage: Eukaryota > Dinophyceae > Suessiales > Symbiodiniaceae > Breviolum > Breviolum minutum. The sequence continues at coordinate 4,430 of DF244284.1, read as the reverse complement.
ATCGGCCTATGCGAAAGAACTCACAGAGGATGAAGATGCCCCCTTGCAGGCCATTCGGCCATTGGTGGCGAATCCGGACTGCCATTTTTTGGCAGTACTGACTGCATTGGTTCAGTCCATCTTAGAAGGACGAACTGACTGTCCCATCAGTGGAGTTGTCGGGGCTGGGAAGACTCGTGCAGCTGCAGCCATGATCGCTGGTTTACTGGTGATGGACCCTACCTTGAAGGTCATGGTGGTTACCAAAGAGAATGCGGCGGCGCATGCATTTGCCAAGCATATTGAATCTCTGCGGCTTCCACCCTCGCTTGAAGCAAAATTTGGCAGGTTGGTAGGAGCCACGGAGTTGGAAAAAGGCCCTGCCAGCCAAACGAAGCTAGATGTCTTGCCAGGAAACCGCAACACTGTCTTGCGCACAAAGCAAGTAATCATTGGTTGCGGAGGTGGCTTCCACCAGAAATGTACGCAGCCGTACAGCCCAATTGCTAGGTGGATGGCAGATGTCGATGTTGCCCTCAATGATGAGGGCCAGCAGTATGGAAACCTGGACGAAGCCTCTGCCATCGCAAGAGTTCCACGCAAAGGCCTTGTTATATGGTGTGGAGATCACAAACAAACGCCAGGGGGGCTGCGAAAGAGTGAGGAAGCTAGAGCGTTCAGACGCAAGTTGATGAGAAGGCCCATTGCCTTGAGGGGCGACACAAAGTTTCTTCCACCGCATATGCTGGGCGCCATAGTCCATCCGTATGTGCAAGATGCACCGGGACCCCAAGTTGCAGGATTAGGCCAGCTCCTTCAGGAAAGTACCAGGCAACCACTTGAATTATCCACGGGAAGTGTTGCTGTCTTCCAAAAGCTGTGCAAGGAAACTCTTGGTAGCTGCTGGGAGGCAGGTATTACTCCGTGCTGCTGTGCAGCGATTGCTGTTTTATGGATGGCGCTGGCCCCAGAAAGATTCCCGTTACAAGCTGATACTTTCAGCTGCGCTGCAGGAACAGCCGGTAAGCAGAGATGGTCCCTAATTCTACCAAGCAGTGCAAGGGTGTCTGAGCTCACCTACGCCACCATCATTGGCACAAGATATCCAGAATTGGATAACTTCCAGAACGATACTATCCAGTTCAGGAACTATCTGCAAGCTGAGCAATGCACTAGAGGGGGCTTTCTACCCATCTTCTGGGATGCGCCATACAGCTATATCCATGCTAGCACAGACATTGGTGAAGTGGTGGACTGGATCACTGACACATTGCGTCGGGACGATGAGTGCAGTAATTCCTGGTAAATCGGCTGTACCCAGTAATTGGAGCAAAGTAAATGCACCGTACTGTCATTGTACAGCTTCTTGGTCTCATGTGTCAGAACCGCTCTGAGAATGGCTGCAACCTCTTTGGCCAAGTAGACAGCCAGCTCCATGGTCAGACATTTCGCCACCTCGTGCAGGGAGGCAAGTGATTCAGAGGGTGTAGTACGTGTGGCTTGTACTTCCCAACAGCATCCCGCCAGCACGCGAAATGATTGCTCCCCCTGAGCCAGAAACCCATTCCGTGTTGGTAAAGGCATTGACCATTTTGTTGCGGTTGTGGAGGACCGCAAGATCACCTTTGTTGGCCACCAGGGAATGTGAAAGAAAACGACCCAGCAGTGGCTTGGCACGGGTTACTGCGTATGCCAAACCACCCAAACAGCGGAGGCCTTCGGCGTCTGGCACAAGTTTCAGTGATTGGATTGGAGGTACCTGTCATGCGGATACCTTACAGGTCTGGTTTCCTGCACACTGGGCCCCAGTGGTGTTGCAACAGCTGCAAAAGAAGGAGGACAGATACCGTGCAGCGTCTTGGATGGACGAGGCAGTGGCTCCAGCGGACATTCCCAAGGGCTCGGGCTAACCGACGTATACAGTTCAAGGTCGGCAATTATCGGGATGGCTCTTGGGAGAGCAAGATCCGGCTGCTAACAGGCACCATTAAGGTTGACTGGATACAGTTGCCAGTAGAGCAATACCTTGCTGCGTCACCTACGTTGAAACAAGGTGTCATTGCTGTCTTCAGGCAGAAAGGTGCTGCCCCCTGGGGGATTACCAACGCGGAGTTGCAACTCTCAGTCTTTCTTCCCAATGAACTGTCCCTGGAGGACTGGTACGCAGGGGTCTATGGCTTACCAACTGTTTGGCCGGAGGTCTCTATGATGGGGGCTGATCATCTACGCAAAGTTGCTGGCTATGACTTTCATGACCTGAGGAGGAAGTATGATGTCAGAACCATGTGGGGCGATCTTGACCCACAATGGCGACTCTTGCAGAGCCAGTTAGTGGCGAGGGGACCTGGCTGGTATTCACCTGCTGACCTCAAAGAGAGGCTCTTCACAAACAAGTCCAAACGGCCGGGAGATGACTTGAAAGAGGCCTTGCGTACTGACGACGACACTATTGCTTGGCAAGCTTGGAATGTTGCACATGACCTTATCTGGCAGTCATGCAGACCTGGCCCACCATTGGTGTTTCCTGGTGAAAAGGAGCTTATCCGTGCTATGTATGACCAAATTGGCAAAGAAGAACAGGTCATATCCCCTCCATATATTCGCACTCCGCTTGATGCATCTATGAGGGGACGGAAGAAAAGGAAGCAGGGTGAGGACAATGCCCTGGTAGGGTAGGCTATGGAGCATGGCTCCATGCTGGTCGCTCTGGCGCATGACACGTTTATTGGTGGCCTGATGATACGTCAGGGGCGTGCTTCCAACCACTGGTTGTACTTTCATTGGTGACCTCTTCATGTGGCCTACTGTACTTGAAGAGGGTTGCTTTGCTCTGACTGACACTCATTCACTCGCCGTGGGAGGAACGAGGCAAGTAATATCCAATTACAGAACTGGCCCTTCCAGAGTCAGTGGGGTTCTCACTGATGTCACTGACATGAGTTGAGGCAAGCATGGCTTCCTTGATTGCCTTTTCATGGGTCATGATTTCCAGAAACATTTCTGCTTGGGTTACAACTTATGTACATCCTGGCAATGCTGGGCCACCTGATCCGAATGAATGGAAGTATGGTATCCTATTAGCTGCTGAAGAAGTTGTGAGAGCCGGGGTATTGAGCCATGCGCCAGGTAGTGAGAGCGAACACGTTTCACTTGTTTCACCCTTCATAGATTGGTCATGTTTTGTTGGTTGGTGCTTGTTGGTTGGGGGGGGTTTTGTTTGCTTTTGTGTGGTTTTTTGGCTTGCTGACCAATCTGTGCGATCGTGTTATCAACCGATGACTAGTTTAGCATAACTCCATGACTGCCACAGTTGTTACAACGAGCGCAGCATTGTCCAAAAAAAAACACGTATTCCTTTGCGACCGACAGTGAGGCACTGGAACTTACTTCTCAAAGAGATACTTCCTCGGTTTCTGTCCCCGGATGCTGCTAGCCGAGGAGCACCATCGACTACAGTGTATTTAGCGATGTGAGGAATTCTTGGCCGGGTAACACAGAGCTGATCAGGCATGTAATGATGCCATGCACATTGCACCTTCGCACAGAAGATTGCTCCACCTCCTGCAAGGATTCTTTTTCGCTTTTGATGCACCCACTCTTTCGGCTTGAAACGGAGGCATTTTGGAATGTGCATGGTGAGGCGAAAGAAGATAAAGATCGTATTGAAAGATTTCTCTGCAGGGATGACCTGTCAGTGGTGATCAGTACTTTCACAAGCAAGAACACAACTGTTCGCTTGACGTAGCCTGAATGTGGGAAACCGCTACTTCTCCCTGTCGCACATTATGATGGTTTGCGAAGATGCTGCATTGAAACAGATGCGAGATGCAGCTCCGCTTCACCTCATTTCCTGGAGGTTTTTCCCTTGAAATGGTATTTTTCCAGCATCAGGAACTTTTCCAGCACTCAAAAGGTGTTTTTCAGCACCGGAGTTTTCTTAGCATCTAAAATTGGAGTTTATCCAGCATCCAAAAAGGTATTTTTTCAGCACCCAGAGTTTTCTCAGCATCTAAAAGTGGAGTTTTTCCAGCATCCAAAATATTTTCAACATCTCAGGTTTCCTCAGCATCCCGACGTGGTTTGGTGGTGCTTGTAGTAGAATTGTGGTTGAGGTGGTTGTTTTGGGTGTGTTGTTGGTGTTGTTGGTGTTGTTGTTGTAGTTGCTGTTGGCATTGGAGCATGAGGTGTATTGTTGCTTGTTGTTGCTTGTTGTTGTTTTGTTGTTGCTTGTTGCTTGTTGTGGCTTGTTGTTGCTCCATGCATCCCTCAGATCCATGGGATGTGTATTGTTGCCTGTTGTTGTTTGTTGTTGCTTCTTGTTGGTTCTTGTTGCTTGTTGTTGCTTGTTGTTGCTCATGCATCCCTCAGATGCATGTGTTGTTGTTGTTGTTGTTGTTGCTGTTGTTGTTGTTGTTGTTGTTGTTGTTGTTGTTGTTGTTGTTGTTGTTGTT